>VURO01024403.1:11293-26557 GCA_015108175.1 Pelvicachromis taeniatus | reverse complement strand
TTATTTTATATTTAGGTTTTTTTTTTTTTTTTGTTTAAACAGGCTCTCTATTGAGATTTTTATTACATTTTTTATTTATTTGCCTATCTGTATGTCTGTCTGTACTTTTGTATTGAGTTCAAACATGTAATTGTTAAAAGTTAAACTACAATTAAATGGTAATTATCCATCCATGGTGAAAATAAATATCCTTAATGGAAATAAAACTCATCATTTAGCTACAAAGTATTACAGATAACTCCTCATATATAGTACTACACATTCAAATATAACTTAGTCATATTTGTCTCCGGTAAATCATACTAAACCCGATTGTTTTTGCAACTAATGGGTTTGTGTTAAATTGTGCTTCTGAAAGGCTCTTTCAGAAGTAGCTTTTAAATCAGATCTGCTTGGAGGTTCATTCACCCATCCATTTTCTGTCCCATGGGCAACAATTGAAAGATACATGCCTCTACTCTGTGCCCCTCCCCTTCAGAGCTCCTCACCTTTGTTCAGACACCCTTTTGAAGAAGTTAATTGCTATCGCTTGTACCCACCGCTGACAGCTTTCCCTTCACCACAATAATAACTGTATTTGTTCAGAACTTTTTAAAACACATAGTTATAAAGTGAGTCACAGCTGGGATAAAAACACATTAAAAGTGTAAATATTTGCACATGCAAACCGAGTCAAGCACATGGTCTTTCATTCATTTCTGCATGAACACTCCTTTACACACGTATTAGGAGAACAAAAGGCCACAGATAAGGGGAAAACCTAATCTGTAAAAATGAGCAGAAAGGTATAGAAACTGCATCACTATGTCACTGTACAAATCCACCTCTCAGTAAGTGTTTTCATCATAAAACTGATCATGAGAGAAACTTACACACACTCACACACATAAATAAACAGCTGTGTATGTGCGTGCGTATATACCTGAGGCAATAGGATCAAAAACAGAAGTATAGCCATGATCTTATAGTTGTCCAGCAGCCAGAAAATGAATGCATTAGTGCAGCCTCTGGTATAGATGACAGATGCTGGTTGTTGCTGTGGGACATAAAACACTGATGGTTAGTCCAATTTCAAAATTACAAAAAGTCAAAGGCAGCTCCGTTTCCTTTCTTCCAACTGTTTAACTTTCCATTCCTTGCTTATAATAGGATCAGTCCATTACGTAATTATCTGAAACTTTTCCTCGGTGGCAGTTGAGTGAGAGCGTCACAACACATATGGCAGAGTTATTAAACAAGAGCTATTAAACAGAGATAAGAAACATTCAGCTGTCAATGAGATAAAAAAATAAATAAAAAATTAGTAACTGCCAATTTTTCTTAAAAAACAAAAACAAAAACAAAAAAACTGTCTGCAATTCCCAGTTTAAATGAACCCTCTGTGGATGTAAAAAATACAAGAGTCACAATGGATATTTCAGCACATAATAAACTGGGAAATGTTTCATCTTTGTTTTTTTATTTCCAGTACAGATGTTTTATGACTTTGAGGTCTTACCTTGTCATCTAGGACCTTGTAGCCACACATAGTGTTAGGCACTTCATTAGACTGAAAGAGAAGAAAAGAGTTTCAAATAAAAATGAACAGAAAGCTGTACATACAGTGTGAGGACAGACAGGAAAATAAAAGCTTTTATCTAATCCAATCGTTTTCTCTCCAGAACAGTGTCATCTGCAGCCTATATCTTGTTGTATTAAAAATAAAATGAACAAGTTCTTGAAATGATCAACAATAACAGTGGAGCTACTCATTACTGATTTCATGTTTGGAACTTTGATTTCTGTTTTATGGGGGGGTTTATGTTTAAATTGCACGCTCAAAAAAATGTTTTGTCTCACTCAGATTTCTTCTTGTTGCATGTTGAAGCTCTACTTGGAACCTCGTTAAGATCCAACCATGCAAAAGATTTTGGGGGCATTTTTCAAGTAGTCTGAAACTTTTGATCGGGACTATATAAACTGGGGCTGCATGGCAGGGGCTGGACTGTCCAGAACTTGGTCTTTTCTTGAGTTGTTGTTTAGAGTCGAGTGCATTTCGTGACAGCGGACAAGCTCCAACAGTGAGTTTATGCAGCGTGCGTTCCTGTGAAGTGTTGAAAAAAGGCTGCTCACTGCGTAACTCAGTCCCCCCTCTGTGTTCGTGCTGAAGTGAACCCATGTGTAGCAGAGATCTCTGCTACAACCTTTTTATATTGGCCCATTATAATGTAAAATTGTGAAATACATTTTTTTTTTTAAAGTAACAAAAAGTTTGAGCTAAAACAGAAACCTTTTAATTAAATTAAATTTAGAGAACGTCAGATGAGATTGGTTTCATGAGTTCATACACAGTTCATCAAACTGTTGTGTGGTTAGCTCGAGACTCTCTCTTTGTTCTTATAATTACTGGACAGTGTAGGTGTATAGATTAAAGGGAGCCTTTGCTACTTAGAGGTGGAGAAAATTGCCTGCATATGGCATGGCTAAGGCTTAATCACAATATAAGAGTGAAGAGGTGCATTTTAAATGTCACTTTACATGCAAAAGCTATTACTTTAAGCCCCAGACACACAGGCACAGACACCGACAACCACAGAGCACTAGAGAAAAATGTGCATTCCTTAATGCCAACCACTAAGCAAATGAAAATTTGAATTTCAGTTGTTTAGCAGTTGCTCAGGGTGCTGGGAGAGAGGAGGGTGTCGCCGACAGATCTCTAGACCTGTATGAGTGAAGGCTTCAGTGACACACTCACACAAATCCAGGAACAAACATGATAAAATTACAGATTAGTTGGTATCTAACTCTGATCTTCAGTTCTCACTGTGATGTTAAGACCACATGCCCTCGGTGGGAAGGAGTCTTCCATAGCAAATAAAATGCCAGCATCTCACAGTGTGTAATTTGTCTCTCAGAAGTGAAGCAGCGTGGGATTTTGGGAGTTCTCCTCAGCACAACTTCAGATCACAAAACCTCTCATGAGACAGATGACGATGTAGGAAGATAAATTCACGTCACACTTTTGCCACTTATTCATGTATTTTCACACTATGTCACCCCCCAGAAAACCTGTAATCTTCAGCTTTAACTAATCAGACTTTACTTATTCCCACTGCAGCCAAAAAACACCTACACAAATTTTTAAAAACCTCTTAGCATGAAGTGTTCATCAACTCCAGTGAAGAGACTGATGTGTTAAATAGGTGCAATTCTCCTTCACAGGGGACCTACTGTATTCTAGCTTCATATTTTATTATAACTAGACTCCATTAAAAATAGGTCAGCATGAGATACAGTTGAAGATAATAAATGCCTGGGTCATTTTGGTCTTAACATTTGGTGCACAAGTTTGAATTTATTTTTGGATTTTCTCAAATCCACACATATATTATTAAACTGGTCAATAATCCAAACCACAAATCAGTCTTGATGAGTGTTTGGAGTTATTGTCCTGCTGGAACACCCAGCTGTGTCAAAGCTTTAACTCTCTAGCTGCTGATTTGAGGTGAAGTTAAAGAATTTGGAGGTAGTCCTCAATCTCTGTGTAACGTAATGTGCCACTGGCAGAAAAGCAGCCCCAGAAGATGACACTACCACCATCATGCTTGACAGTTGGTTTGAAAGTTAGAAAACCTCAAGCTGTCACTATGGTCAAAAAGCTCAATCTTTGACCATAAAGCCTTTCTCCAAAAGGCATATGGCTTCCAGTTCATGGCAGATTTGAGCCTCGGTTTGTCCTGAACATCCTACAACCAGTTTCCTCTCATCTGATGAAAACAGTTTTGATATTCTCCCAGACTTTTGCAAAGTTGTGACACATCCAGATAAATTGTGCTTACATACATCTGTCTGAACTGATGAACTTAGAATCTGCCATTGCTTATAATGGGCGACTTTCCCAACGTGTCTAAATATACTAGTCTCCTCTTTAGATTTTCGCTGAGTTCCTTGGATTTCCCATTGTTCTGAATATTGGTCAATCTGATGAGTGCTGTCAAAAAACTCTTTTTCATGCTGATAAAGAAAAGCTACTGGTTATAGTCACTTACAATAATTACAGTAAACAGTAATTATCACTAACAAGAAAGTAACAGGTCTTAACATTATCAAGTTAAAAGACACTGTAGAACCTTAAAATCTACTTCTTAAAAATGGTTTAAACGTAGTAGCTGAAAGAAAATTGTACTGTAGCAGTAATATCAGAGGGGGCAGAAGGAGTTAGCATCATCCATAGAAATTGGTAATAAAAGAAGTATTATTGCAACAGGAAAAGCATATATTGTACCAGCTGACGCAGTGGTAAGACCATCAGTAATGATACCTACCTTAGTAGTAACACAGCAGGTATATGGGACACCGCAGGCTAATGGACCAGGCGCACTACAGTTGTGGTACATGTTGACTTTCCAGTCTTGAAATTCTTCACCTCCACAACACTTAAACTGAAAAAGAGGAGAAAGATGACAAAAATTAAAGGCAAGAAGGAAAAGAAAAGTGATTTTAAAAAGCAGGAGAGACTCAATAAGAGAGAAAACCAACTAGGTGAACATGATTAATTCTCTTGTGCTGGTATGATGCCAAAAGTAGCATTTTAGGATGAAATTAACCACAATTAACAACATTTTGCATCCAGTTAGTATTTGATTTTCTGGGTGCCTCTTTTCCAATAATCAGTGTACAGTTTAGATGGTGGGCTGGTTTGGCAATACTGTATTTAACAAAAAACAAACAAACAAAACAAAAAACACTATGCTCTCTCACTAACATAAAAAACATTAAAATGCTAATTCATAGTTTCTTCCTCCCCTCCTCTTTCAGTCAAAATTTGAAAAAAGCAGGTCAGAGGGTTTTCACCTGGATCGGTGACAACGTTTCCATGTACAAAATGTTTTACTAAGCTGCTTACGAGACAAGTGAGGAAGAATATGCCACCAGTATTCACATTTAGATGCACTTGTGTTTACTATCCAAATAGGATTTTCCACTGGTGACAAAATTATTTCACTGTGCAAACGCAGCTTCCCCCCTTCATTCCTTCTACCACATTCTTGAAAAGGTTGGTAGGTGTTGTGATATTTGCACGTATCCAAAAACCTGCTTATATCTACTTCCTTCATTACTTTTAAGAGCAGGTGGGTTTCTCCTTCCCACTAGAAATTTAAGCTCTTCTTCAGGGATGCATCGCTGTTCCTGTCTTGTAAAGTGCTGGCTGGTCTGTTTGTGTACAAAATACACAGAGCCGACTCGGACACGAGGCCACCCATCTGTCTATCCATCCATTTCCTTAATCACTTATCCAATTCAGAGTCACGGGGGGTTTGGGCCCATCTCAGATGTTATTCAGTGAGAGGCGGGGTACAATCTGGACAGGTGGCTCGTAACACCACAGGCCATGTAACAGAATTTATGTTAATATTCAGATCTAATACTTCATCTGGGGGAGAAAAAAGGACTAATTTGGAATATTCAAAGAGAATTTGCTGCTTCACTGACCTGCATTAAATTTGGAAAAACAGCGAAACATTATGTGTCTTCACCTGCAGCCACATGTTGTGGGATCAACATGTGGCTACACCAATAAGTCATTTTTACTGCCCCCTTTTTCTTGCAAACCCCCAAGAGACCAAAAAAATAGCAAATGAACAGCAAACAAAAATGGGAAAACACATAAGCTTTAACGAGACAACAACGCATTTAATAAAGTCTTCCTGAAAATACAAACACCACTATAATACACAAAATCTCTGTTCATTTGTTTCCAAACTCTTCCTAAATGATCAGCAGTTGTGCAACCAGAGTTGGCACACAGGTACATCTTAGGATCCTGAAGGTTATCACATCATTACATTGCCTAGCAACCATCTACCAACAAGCTTGAACGACCTATTCATACTGTTTATGCACCTACAACTCCTCATAAAAAACATGATTTTTATAGCATAAAAATAACATCTAAATTATGTCCAGAAACACTTGAATAATGCATGACATATCATGACGTCTTAACGTTGCATAGCAACCAACTACAAATGGACTAAAATGACCCATTTGTAGCATTTATGTAGCTCCAATCCCTATGGAAAGTCTAATATTATTTTTGATTCATAACAATAACATCTAATTTACATCCAGGTAAACATGAATTGCGCACTATTATGATGTCATGTTCCCAGAGACCACTTACCAACAAGCTAAAATAAGAATTTGTAGAGTTTATGCATGTACAACATGTTGGACTAAGTATAGTATGGTTTTAATTTCACAATATCTAATATTCACAAAATTTGAATTATACATGCTTTCTATGAGCAGTTTGCAGTTGTTCAGATTGTATTATAAGAAAAGGTGGTTCAGGGGCATTTCCTAAGCTCTCTGTTCATTATTTAGTCAGTCAGTTTATTCATTTCATTTAGCTCTTCTTACATTTGCTGAAAGCACAAATGTGCACTTTCCTTGCTCAGTTTTCATCGTACAGAGTTGAAAATTTGTCAAACAGATACTTTGACGTGCTGAACTGTATTACCCACCTGGAGGTGGTCAACACGTACAAGTACCTCGGGCTGTGGGTGGACAACAAACTGGACTGGTCACACAACACGCAGCACCTGTATTAAAAAGGCCAAAGGAGACTGTATTTCCTCAGGAGGCTGAGGTCTTTCAACATTTGCAGGAAGCTCCTGAGGATGTTTTACCAGTCGGTGGTTGCTGGAGCACTATTTTATGTTGTGGTATGCTGGGGGAGCAGCACAGAAAACAAGGACTCATCCAGGCAGGAAAAACTAATCAGGAAGGCAGGCTCTGTGGTCGGCATGAAGCTGGACACTGGTGTTCTCTTATCTGCCACTGTCACCAAAGAAACTGATGGACATTATAGACAATGCTGGACATCCTCTGCATATGGTCATAAGCAACCAGAGGAGTCTGCTCAGCAACAGGTTGCTTCTCCCAAAGTCTAGGACCAACAGACTTCAAAACTCCTTTCTCCCACATGCCATCAAACTGTTTAACTCCTCGCTGGAGGGGAGAAGGAGGGGAAACACGAGGAAAAGGAGGATGGGGACAACTAAGCTGTTGTGTTTGTCACTGTGCAATAATAACTGTGCAATAGACTGACAATAGCTGAAATGTGCAATAGACTTCTAGCTGTCTACATCTCACCAATGAGTATATTCATTGGTATTCCTTTTTATTATTATCTATATATATTCTGTATGTGCATATCTACACACACACACACACACACACACACACACACACACACACACACACACACACACACACACACACACACACACACACACTTTCATTCCCCTTAATTTAATTATTTAACTCAGTAATATGCAAGATCTTTTTTTTTTCCCTTTTCTTTTTTTTGTCTTGTCCCGTTTTGGATCATTCGCAATCAGAATTATTATCTGAAGGCCATGACAGACAACCATTCACATTCACACCTATGGACAATTTAGAGTTTCCAATTCACCTATCCCCACTAACTGCATGATGTGGGAGGAAGCCGGAGTACCCGGAGAGAACCCACGCAAACACGGGGAGAACATGCAAACTCCACATAGAAAGACCCCAGCCTGATGGTGGAATTGAACTCAGGACCTTCTTGCTGCGAGGCAACAGTGCTAACCAGTGCCACCCTAATCTAATCTCTAATCAATAAGACAGTTTTTAAGGTAGCACTGACTGTTGAAGAACAAACTCACAGTTAAAGTAAGACATAAGCCTAAACTTGGCACTTCTCATTATACAAGAAATGCAAATGAACTAGTCATAGCAGTATTGCCTCAGTTAACAATCCAGCATTAAAAGGATACAGCTGTTAATGGGGTTACGCCTGTCTTTGAAAAGTATAAGAAGGAAAACAAAATTAGACCCAATATGAATGACATCTGGTACCAAAGGATTTTCAATATCTGAAAGTAAAAAGGGGGGAAAAAAAACGTCTCAATTGATAGCACTCAGAGTAAATTACAGCTGCCATTTGACATCTCAGTTATTTCTGTTTGATTTAGACTTTCACTTGGGGTAGATAGCAACTGCACAGCTGCCTCAGAGAGTAAACAGTGAGCAAAGCAGAACCCAATACTGGTACCTCTGCTTGGTAGTCACTTACTGAATCTAATATTTTATTGGAAGCGAGAACATGAGGCAGAAAGAGAGAATGAGACGAGATAAAGCGGGACGATGAATAAATGAATAGATATGAGAGCTCTCTTTTTCAGGCAGTGTCATCAGTATGCTGATATGATGCCAGTGTGCCTAAGCAATACTCTCTCCTCTGTTGGTGTGATTCTGCACAGCTGTTTTTCCCGCACTGGGTCAAGAAAGAAAAAGAAATATCACAAACAAATAAAAAACACAACAACAAACAAATATTAAAATAAGAACACTGAGTTCTCAGTGTGGTAGGTGCAACAGTGCAGTATAACCCAATCTAATCCCGTCTTTGAACAGACAGTCATGTTCAATTCATCACGCAGTCTCATGAGATAAAACCAAAGCATCTTTTCAAAACACGTCCATCTCCTGAGATTCTGATATAATGTGTGAGAGTGATGAATGGATTACACAAGAGTTTGTTTACTAAAGTTCAAAGTTAAATACAAAGTAATTTTTGTGATACAGAGACAGTTGTTGTTGTTGTTGTTGTTTTTTTTATGTTTATCTTATTTATTTTTATGACTCTGCACTGTTGACAGTCATGACCAACGCAATTATTTTTGGGGGTCGTCCATCTGTCCATAGGTCTTAAACTGGCAACTTGGACAATTACAGGGACTTCATGGAGTGATTGCTAAAATCACTGAGTTCCCTTGACTTCTCTCTCTCTCTCTCTTCCCCTTTTCCTCCCATGTCTGGCTGAAGCTGACTGCTCATAGCATGGGTAGCAATTACAGCAACATAATGACCGTATGATTACAGGTTAAAGACCGAGGTGTTTTTTTTCCAAAATGTTTGCTAAACTTTTATTACTCACGATTGTTGATATTGTTACTGTATTAATAATAACCATAATTATGACTTTATTTATATACATTGTTCAAGTTCCCCATTACAACGTACTTGACAGGAGCAACATAATAAAACAAAAGTGACAAATGTAGAAAAAAAAAAAAAAGACACTTCAACATACATTTAAGGGGAGGGAAAAGCCTTCTCATCAAAGTATTTTTAAGAGTTGGTTTGAAGGAAGTGACTAACTTGATTTCACCAGACAGTTTGCTTCAGAGCCTCACGGTTCTGACTGCAAATGCTTTGTCCCTTTGAGTTTTCAGTCAGGCCCCTGGAACAGGCAAAAGTCCTCTGTTGCATATGGTAATTACTAAGAGGTCAGAATACATTTCTGTATTCTGACTCTGACCCAGGCAAAGTTCTTCATAGCTTTGCCTGGAGCAAAGCTATGAAGAACTTTAATTTAAAAATTTACTGAGTTCTGTTAAATTCTAAACATAGTGTAAAAAGGTGGGAGAGATGTGATCTTGTCTCCTTGTTCTAACTGAAAGTCTGGCAGCTGAGTTACAGTGGGATGCAAAAGTTTGGGCAACCTTGTTAATTGTCATGATTTTCCTGTTCCTGTTGGTTGATACGATAAAAAAAGAAAGAAAAAAAAAAGTCAGTTAAATATATCATATAGGAGACACACACGGCGATATTTGAGAAGTGAAATGAAGTGTATTGGATTTACAGAAAGTGAGCAATAATTCTTTAAACAAAGTTAGGCAGGTGCATAAATTTGGGCACTGTTGTCATTTTATTGATTCCAAAACCTTTAGAACTAATTTTTGGAACTCAAATTGGCTTGGTAAGCTCAGTGAGCCCTGACCTACACACACATGTGAATCCAATTATGGGAACGAGTATTTAAGGGGGTCAATTGTAAGTTTCCCTCCTCATTGAATTTTCTCTGAAGAGTAGCAACATGGGGGTCTCAAAACAATTCTCAAATGACCTGAAGACAAAGATTATCCTTCCCCTAAACCATGATGGTGAACACAGAAAGCTGTCTCAGAGATTTCAGCTGTCTGTTACCACAGTTAGGAACATATTGAGGAAATGGAAGACCACAGGCTCAGTTCAAGTTAAGGCTCGAAGTGGCAGACCAAGAAAAATCTCAAATAGACAGAAGCGACGAATGGTGAGAACAGTCAGAGTCAACCCACAGACCAGCACCAAAGACCTACATCATCATCTTGCTGCAGATGGAGTCACTGTGAGTCACTCAAATATCACTGTGTCTGTCTCCTATATGATATATTTACCTGACATTTTTTATTGTAACAACCAACAATTTATACAGGATAATCATGACGATTAACAAGGTTGCCCAAACTTTCGCATCCCACTGTATGTAGACTCTGCTTTAATTCAGTAGAATGACATTCACATGGATCTGGAGGCTGGTTAACCATCTCCTGGCAACCTGTAGTTCTAGAAACATATATATTTGCCCAACCAGTTTGGTAATGGCAATGGTTTGTAGCTGTCACTGAAAGAGGTTGCCGCACCAAAAACTTGCAGGTAATTCCTTTGGTCACTAGCAGATCGCTGCAGTTGCCCGTAGTTTGCATGGAAGATGGCAATTTGTATGCAAACACTTGCTAACTAAACACTGAACAGTTGTGAAAATTTGAAGGCAGAAGGTCAACGTTTCTGGCTTGCAACTCATTCTCCAAAGTAAACACTGGATTTAGTCTTAGAGCTACATCCAATGTATTTTTCTTATATTTTCACTACTACGTGGAGATGAAGTAGTGAGAGTTTGCAAACAAGTTGGCATCTTCCATAAGAACAATGGACGATGGTGCTAATGTGCTAGCATCCAAAGCAAGGAAGTTCTGTAATAAATCACTATATTTGTATAGATACAGTTTTATACTCTATTAGATGGATGGACAACCAGATCTAGTGAAGATTTGTTTTCAGGTCTGTTAATATTCCACATAATTATAACCATACCGCAATATAAGTTTAATGTCTCTACCTCAACCCATGCAAATGAATACAAGTGTATTCAGTAAGTGAAAGGCAAAGGTTAGTGTATGTACATCCGTGTAAGGTTTATTAGTGGATTTTGTACTATTCTTGTTTGTTACTGCATTTTGTTTTATGTTTCTGTGTTTATTATATTTTCATTGATAGACACCACTGGATGAATTTTAATACTCATAGTTTTCTCTTAATGAAATTTACCATGTCTGTGCACAATTGCTATGCTTAAATTGCACCAATGCTTTCTGTGATGAATCCAGAATTCACGTATAAATATGCATGATCACTTCTGCGTGAAACATACAGCACTGTGGAAAGATGGCGTTTGAAAGTGTGTCGCCTGAATGTCTGAATGACTTCCTTGTTTGAAGCGCGCTACACCTCTTATTATACACAACAAAGCCCTGCTGCAGTGCTTGTGGGGGTATTTATTGCTGTGCCTGCAGCGCAGATTGTGGTTAACAAATGATGTGAAGTTTTCAAGCTGCTTTGTTTTTATGAAGCAAGGTGTCTGCAGTGTCTAAGGTATTATCTAATGAGGGAAATTAAAAAAAAAATGTTGCTCGTGGCAATGAAATCAACCAGTGGTCAATAATATGACAACTATTTTGATAAATTATGTATGTAATTGTGTGAGAAAAATGCCCCCTCTGTCTCCTCTGCAGGGGCGAAGAAAGAGGCAGCTTCTAGTGGTGGAATAAATGTCACATCTCCATTACAATACTGAGCCACAGTGGATAGAAAGGTCAGCTTGAAATCGACTTAATACCGGATGTGATACGACCTACCACTTCTACATGAATTCTGTGCTCGGAATGAGATGCTTCCTAATACTTTTTCAGCTGGAACAAATAGCTTACAGATGAGCTTAGTCACTGAAGACACAGCTTCAAACTAAGAGATGAATTATTTTTTGGTTCATGTGACAGTTATCATGTTATCTGTGTCAAAGGAGGAGCCATTAACAGTAAAACCAGTGATTGATTTCAGATACAAAATGGTTAAAAATAATTTTGTAAAAAATGGAAATTTGACTTAAGACCCAACTAGAACTTTTGTCAACCCCTCAGAAGCATTTAACTCGTTCTTGCTCTGCCGTGTTAGTGTGTAAATGTAATGAGAGAAACAAAGATGCAAAACCGCATGCCTGACCTACTGGCTTTATTCTGTTAAGAAACAGGAAGTGGTGGTGTGGTTAGTACAGTCTGGGGTTTGAACCCTAAAGTCATTCCACATCCACTTGTAGAACCAATCATCAAGAACTTGAAGAAAGCATTATTTTTGTGACTTTATCAGCTCTCATAAGATGCGGGAATGCTGGCCTACTCTTCACTATGTTGCTTCAGTTTATTTGATGATTGCAGATTTTTGTCTATACACAGCTCGCTCAAGTCTTTTCTTTCTCAACCATTCAGCTGTAGTTTTGTTGCTGTGCTTGGGATCATTGACCTGTTGCGGTTATGCACAATCTTTGGCTGGTAGACATGTCATCTCACATTTGATTCTGCTATACCTGACTGGTATATATAGAGGAGTTCATAGTCGAGTCAGTGACAGCAGGATGTCCAGGTCCCGTAATTCCGAACAAGTCTAAACCATCACCCTTCGACCACCTCTTTGTCCCGATATGCTGTGTTTGGTTTTCACCAGATGTGGTGCTATGCATTAAGACTAAACCTCTTCAATTTAATTTCATCACTGCCGATGTGTTTTGTTGTTGGCGTTGTGTTAAAGACCTGAATGCTCCGGGTCAGCAAACTGGCAAAAATTCTGCTTTCAGACAGGTGGTCACGCTTGCTGATGATCATTTAATCAAGAGCAATTGATTAGCATCTACTTATCCATCCCTATGGAAGCAGTAAGAGTGTACTTCATTTTTCACACACTGCTTCTGCATTTTGGCTTAATTTTTGTTAATTAAATAATGACATGGTGTAATAGGACATGTTTTTTTTAGTTCACTTGAGGCTGTATTTACCGAAATTTAGAACCTGCCAAGTACCAGGTTAATTTTAACATGTCCTGATAAAGAAACCCTTAGAATAGAAAGTGGGTGTTCAACAGACTGATAATCGGTCCAGGGATGTACCCCGCCTCTCCCCCATCACAGTATCAGAGAAGGATAAATGAATGAATCCAAAGGATGGATGGATGAAGAAACTCAAAGTTATAACCTTGAGAGTAGGCAATGGTTTAATTATGGAAGTTCATACAAGAAAAAAAATACAAAAGTGTCAAATTCTCATCGAAGTTGGTTCTTTATTCACAGAGGGTGTCACCAGTTGGGGATCCTACCAAATATGGATAATGGTCACTATTTCGCTATAAGAATAGTTATACTGAGAACCTTTTTTTTTCTTCTTTTTAAAAAAAAATCCTATTAGACATTTATGTGAGATTTAGGTATTTTAATGCAATTAATTTATCCTTCAGCCAAGTGAATGTTTGTGCCAAATGTTAAAAGTTTTCAAAATGCATTCCTGGAATGACACATTCAAGAAAAACAAAGAAACAGAAAACAATAAGTCCAGGATGGGCTGTCACCAGAGGGGATGGAAGAAAAATAGCATGGGAGAAATTAAGTCCTGCCTCCTCTGACTAAACAATGTGTGTGTACTGGCTCTAAATGTTGGACTGTCAGTTTCAATTTCTGGATTCAGAGACCGTTCGATAACAAAAAAAAAGAAAAAAAGAAAAAAAGAAAGAAAAGGGGGGAAAAAAAAAAAGTGCTTAGGCAACGGTTCAGACTCTTAGACATGAGGGTGTTTTCAAGCCTGAAAACTGGTCCTGACAATCAGTTGTTGTTTTTTTTTGTGTTTTTTTTGCGGTTGTATTTTTGACAGATGGCTAAGAAGTAGCACCATCCAAAACATCATCATCTATTTACATGTAGACTGGGACAAGACACTTCCTGTTGAGTTTACACTGAAAACACCTTCTGGCATGTTGCAGGAAAGACTCATCTGACCCTGTTTGTTTCTCTCTCACTCTCTCTCACTCACTCACTCTTTCACACAATAAAATAAAAATAATCTGACAGTACCTACGGAGGTGTCATCTAAACACATTAGAATATTTTTTCTTCTTTCTGGATATGAGCTTTTCCACAGTTCAGCAGGCACACAGCATGACATTACACATTAAAAAAAAAGATTTTTTATAATGTTGAAAAAAACAAAAACACTGCTGGATACAGAACTGTGCTTAAAGTTCACAGAGCTGGTATGAGTAGTGAAATATTCTGATTGCTCACAGACAAACACAACATAAACTTTCTATTCAGTTGTTCTCACCTACCCACTAACAACAAAGGGACATCTTTTTAAATCTTATATGAAAGGAACAGGAAAAAAAAAACATGTCACTAATTACATGACGCATACTCAAATGCATGACTGAATTTGGCACCGTTCTCTCAAACAAAAATAAATTCAGGACATAGTCTCAGTACTCTAAGTTTTTATTTTTTTTAAAAGGTGTTTTGTTGAAGTCCTTTAGAAAAAACATGTAGTCTTTCTAAGAGCAGGCCAACAGGGCCAGCAAGCGGCTTTAAAAACTGTTACAGGCTTCTGTTAAATGGCTTTCTAACATCACTGAAGCAATCTTTGCTGCTATAAAGTTCTTCACACATGTCACGAGATGAATCCGCTGCCAAAACAAAAAAAGAGGCTCCTTTTAAGTTTTGACAGATAATAAATCAGAACTGCTTTTCGATCTTTGACAAAAATAAATACACCAAACTAAGGCTACGTCCACACATACCCGGGTATTTTTGAAGAGATCTTTCTATGCATTTGCACCTTCTGTCCACGTGTGAACGGCATTTTCGATCACCAAAAATTAAGATTTTTAAAAACTCCGGCCAGGGTGGATATTCTCGAAAACTCCGCTTTTGAGTTTAAGTGTGGACAGTGAAAACAATGAAAATAGAGAAAACGCAACATCAAAGGTGTGCGCCTTTTTTGACGTCACACTGTGCGCCACGTTATTTTGTTTCAGTGTGATGAATTGCTACAATGGTGGACTTAGAAAAAATAATGTTACTGTTAATTTTACTATCTGCAGTGTTTACAGGCTTACATACACACACACACACACACAGTTACTGTCCCTTCCATTTTTCATTTTCTGCTTCTATGCGCCATCTCCGTTTACCATTTCCCACCCAGGCTTCTAGACTTCTGATTGGCCAACATTTCTACACGGTTAGGATTCTATCGCCACCTTCTTTTTTGGCGTTTACATGTGCACGGAGATATTTTTCAAAACTGCACGTGTGCACGGGAT
>VURO01024401.1:0-13376 GCA_015108175.1 Pelvicachromis taeniatus | reverse complement strand
CCCCCTTCTGTTTTTTTTTTTTTTTGGTTTATCCCCCCCCCCCCCCCCAGCTCAATACGAAATGCAGATTTGATGTTTCCATCAGGTGATAAAATAAATATAACACCCGCTTGGGCATCTGCACGGAGGGTCTTTCGCCTGGAGCATCCCCTGAAGCTGGTGTTTGATTAAAGCCTGTTCAGCGTCGTGATAACGATAAAGTTAAAGCGAGAGATCTGACTGCAGAGATGATCGTGCTGGTAGAGCTCTGTAGGCTTAGACAGAAAAAGAAACATCCTGATAGTTTGCTAGAGTACATCTGGACACCTGCTGCATCCAAGCAATACCTCAAGGCTGTCTGTAAATTTAAGGCATTGATTGGATCCTCGGAGTTTAGCACATTGTTCCACTAATGCGTTATGTGCCATAAATTTGGGGCGTACTGGGTTTTTATACCCTGGTGAAGCTCTGGGGTTTCCAGCAATTGAAATAAAAGTAGGCCACTTAAATTCTGCACAATTTTGAGATATTTTGAGATAATCGTCCTTCCTCTCTATTCATTTTGACGGCGAATGTACTTTTTATTCCGCTGCATTTAGCATCATCGTAGGTTCTGATTATTAAGACATGAGGGCACTCGACTAATAGGTACACCTGCACAATCTAATACAATGCAGTTTGCATGATGCGAAATGACTGTTCTGCCCTTCATCTTGGTTTCATTTGCTCTGCAGGCTTCGTCACAGAGGTTTTAATTAACGTATAGTGGTGTGCGACTTAAGTAAAAGTACCGATTCCAAACAATTAAAAATACTACAATACTTAAGAAAAAGTATTGCCATCAAAGTAACGGCTATATAAAGCATGAGAATGAAAAGTGTGCAGTTTGCGGGAATATTTGAGCGTCATTTATGTGTATACGTTGCATTTTACCGCTGTGGGTGTATCATTTTATCATCTTGCAACATCGAGGGGGGAAAAGTAATCTTTCATCAGCCCAGAGAATCACCTTTGTTGTCTTTATGAGACTCTATTTTCCACGTGAACTAAAATTAGTTAAACATTTCATCCTTCCGTTAATCACAATCTTTTTTTTTTCAGAATCACCAAATATGTTGCCCCCTAAATATATATTAATTATCAAATTAAAATAATTGTAACCCAATTATATTATCAGTGTATATATATCTGTGTAAAAGGGGTCGCTATGCACGAAGCGTGCTGTAGGGTATTAATTAACTATTTCTACATGATAATAATAATAATTTTGATGAACCGGTATTGAACTTATGGCACAAACTGAATATTTTCCTTGTCAACACATCTTCTGAATTGGTCGAGGTCACTCAGCAGGGGAAATGTGCCCTTTTCCGCAGGGCTTTTGTCCTCCGCCCTCTTCGTTTTTCTACCAAAAACCGCACCCCAGCAACAACAACAACAAAAATAACAACCCCAAAACAAACAAACAAACAAAAACTCCCCTTACTTGTTCTTTACAAGGTTTCACTGCGCGATATTTAAAAAAAAAAAAAATTCTCCATCAAAAATAGTTTATGTGGCTGAGGAGAGCGGGCGTTTTTTTTCTTCTTCTCTCGGCTTATTGTGCAAAAGGCCATGAATTTGTATCCAAATAATTCATTTAAAGCCGCTCCTTCCCCCAAGTTCTCTCCAACCTTGGAAATGTAACTACTTCCACTTATTTGTGTTTGCTTGTTAAGGTGTTTTTCTTCCCATCTGAGAGGTTTTCTTTTCAAACAATGGCAAACAATGTGTTTGCGCACTGTGGAGATGCTTCACTCTGTGGGGGCTTCACAGCACAATCCTCGTCAAAGGAAACTGAAAATGGAAAAGTGTGTGCCAGTGACGCCCCCTGGCGGTGGTCTTTTACTACACAGCTCCAAAAATGTGTAGCTGGTGAGCCTGAAAATACTAAATCCAGTTAAGTTTTTGGTGTTTTGTCTTTTTTTCCTTTCAAAAAAGGTTGGTTAAACTGACAGGGTTTATCCCCGCCCCCCTTATTTCATTTCCTTACATAAAACCTAATAAATAAATTCCTAAATATCGAATATAATGCGGATTCACTGCTTTAAAGCATATTCTAATTGCTTCAAGTAGTCCTGAAAGAAAAAAAAACAACAGGATCTGAAAACACAAAGTGCAAACATGCTTTATATGTTGTCTGTTTGATTATGTTTTATTCTAAACCAAGTGTCTGTACAGCTATCAAACTATTCAACACGCAATCTAAACGGATGCAATGCCAGATCTCTTCATCCAGTCTTGTTTTCCTCATTTTAACTCGTTCCGAGCGATCACATTTGGGGCTGATAGTCAACTAATATTAAAGAGCATCACATTTGTTATTGCAGGTGTCCAGAGATCCCCAAAACAACCGAAGACACTGGTACCGTCTTCAGTGGTATTGGGGATCTCTGGACACCTGCAATAACAAATGAAGCTGTTCTATTGTTGACCTAACGCATATTTATCTCTGCAAATGCCAAATGAAAGTCGAAAATACTCATTTAGATTTAAATGGCAAGTGCAGATTTCCTGTGAATGGATGTGCTCAGCCTTGGGATCGAAAGGGAAGTGCTGTTAGAGACTTTCAGCACCACGGACAGAGACGAGGCTCTGCACCTGCAGCACAATCTCAAACCACATTATCAATCATATCACAGATGATATTGTTGGGGGTGGGATATCATTGTTCACATCCACGGAAAAGAAAAACCTTCAGACTACGGTACAAAAAACTTTACATGCAGACTTTTCCCTGGGCTGCAGCTGCTGTAAACACATACATTTATTATAAGTTTGAAACAAAGGTATTATTTTGACTAATTGCCAGTGATTCTCGGTAAATACGTTTTTTGGATTGCACCCAGCGCAGGGTGTCTGTAATAGCCTCGGAACTCAGAATAAGTCTCCAAATCCACCACACTGTAGCATCATAACTGCACCAATTTTAAGGACCTGCTATATAGGTCGAGCACTCATTGATCAACCGTTCTTTGCCGTTTGCAGGTTTCAGCGCTGTAAGTTTAACACACATTGATTGGCCACGTTTCGTTTTTGCTTCTAATCATCTGTTCAGCCTCCGAGACGCGCTTGGATCAATCAGCCAATCTCAAACGTCGCTGCTCACTCTGGAGACCGATATTGGCCCGATTATTATAAGTAGTTTTTGTTTTCAGAGCAGAAATAAGATGACTGCATGAGAAGAAAACACGCCGTCTGTCCCATCGCTATGCTTACCAACCTGGAGATGGAGCTGCTGCTAGTGGGTGGAGGTCAGACGGCCTTCAAGCATGTGGCTGTGGCTCTGAGAGATGCTGGACAGCGACGAAGAGCCCATCACTCTAGTGCCATGACTGTAGAGCAGGGGTGGCCAATTAATCCCCCCAAAGGGCAACAAGAGAAAGTGGGACTGTTATGGAGGGCCGCACCAATAAGCTAAACTCACATCTGCTGAATATCAATTTAATCTCTTTAATGGCTTTTAGGTCCAGCCCTCCACAATAGTCCCAGTTTTTCATGTGGCCACTTGGGGAAAATTAATTGCCCAGCACTGGTGTAGGGATTCAAATATTTCTTTAAATGTTGTTTTTTGTTCGCTGTCTGTTAAGCCGACCTTTAAATAGTGTAAATAAAATCAATTTATATTAAACAAAAAACAGTTTCAGTCTTAAATGCAGTGGCTGATTGACTCAGTAAGTAACTCCACGGCAGAAAACAAACAAACATGCCCCCCACCCCTCCTTTTTTTGTTGTTTTACACTGAAAGCAGAAAAAGTGAACCCAGTAAAACTGCTGGCTAACATCACACTTTCATTGTTTGGTGGAACAAGAGTAGGACACAGCCATGGATGATAATATGTTATTATCATTATTAATAATTATTGGCAGCATTGTGGCACGGTGCTTAGCACTGTTGCCTCACAGCAAGAAGGTCCTGAGTTCAATTCCACCATCAGGTTTCTGTGTGGAGTTTGCATGTTCTCCCCGTGTTTGCGTGGGTTTTCTCCGGGTACTCCGGCTTCCTCCCACAGTCCAAAAACATGCAATTTGTGGGGACAGGTTAACTGAAAACTCTAAATTGCCCACAGGTGTGAATGCGAGAGTGACTGTGAGTGCGAATGGTTGTCTGTCTATGTGTGTTAGCCCTGCGACAGACTGGCGACCTGTCCAGGGTGTACCCCGCCTCTCGCCCCAAGACAGCTGGGATAGGCTCCAGCGCCCCCCGCGACCCTGAAAAGGATAAGCGGCTGAGAATGGATGGATGGATGGACAATCAGAATACTCAATTATTACCCAGAGCAAATAATGTGGCCACAGATGCTCCAAGACGGTGAGTATAGTAACTAACTAAACTAACTAAATAATACAGTATATTAAAGAGTTAAAAATTTTACAAAATAGCCCTAATAATTACAAATAGCTCTAATTATAACTATCCCACTTAAATATATAGTTGACATTGAGGTGGCCTGTAGCACTAATGAGAGTGTGGTGTATAAAGCCAGTCTTCCAACTTGGAAATTAATTCTGGTTCACACACAGGTGATAACAGGATTCCGTTATAATGACTCATTACACATCATGAACTAATATTTGGTCTCCTGCTATTATGCAGTGGAGTAACAAAAATAAGCATAGTATCTATTATAAGCCAAATACATCATCAGTAGACCTCAACATTACATATATCTGTACTTAATATAAGACTGAGTGCTAAATCTCTGGTGCATGGCTGTTGTTAACCTTCACTTCAACTTTCAATGAAAGATGGATTTCAAACTGGTCAGTTACTCAGAGTAATTCAGTTTATGGCCACCAGATGGAGACAGCGACCAAAGAATGAAATTTGTATTTTAACAGCTCTGTTCTGTGGCTCACGCTTCAATGTTTAAACACAAGTTCATGCGTAAATCTTAAAAAAAAAAATGTCACAAATGATCTGTCAGACTAAACCAAATCATTACTATAAAACCTTTAACCGCTCACTTTTTATTTGTTTTGATATTTTTGTCTTGGCTTTATTGATATATCGCTTTTATTTTTCATAAGAAACGAACCAAAAAAAATAAAATAAAACCTTGAATTTTAAATGCACTCAGTTAAGAAAAACAAAATCCTTATCCAAGCCTTCCAACTTTTGTAAATGTATGTTTGCCTGCTCAAACGAATTTAGTCATTTTTAGTTAAATTTAAAAAAAAAATAGATGAACAAATAAAAAGCTCAAAGTAAATATGAGAGGACAAACTGACTCATAATAGTTTAGTCAAAAAAACAAAACAAAGAAGCAGCGAGTCACCGTTAGAACATGCAGGCTATTTGCAGCATTTCTTTGCGGCCACAAGATGGTGCATAAGAACCATGATAAACAGGAAATGGCGCATGCGCATCAAAACTAGGCTTTGCAGACATCTGTTCTGTTTAACTTCATTACACGTTAAAGCATGTACAATACAATACCTCAAAGATAGAAAAATTGACGATTGCTTTTATTTCAAAGAAGAGAAAGTAAACAGTTCCACTCGTCAGCCCGAGATAACACAGACTATACATGTTTGTTTGCAGGGTAAGTGTTACCGTGTTTTTACTTCAAGTATTATCATGCTTAAAGCCTGCTCTCGTGCCCCATTTCTGACAGAGTCAATAAACCATATCAAGAACACTAAAGGTCTTTTTAATCTCCTCCTTTATGCAAACAAACAAACAAAGAGACAAAGTGTAGCTTCGGGTTTTGGCCTGAAGTGTAAATGAGTGTACAGCATTGCTGAGTCGAGGGTGTGAATGTACATGTGTAAGAAAGTGTTGAGGCACACAGAGTGAGGGCACCAGTTGGGATTTTAAAGGGTCTATATTTAAACTATCGACTCTCCAGTTTCTGCAGCTGTCGCCAAGTTTAAGTTCAGCACCCTGGGCCTTTCTCAGCCGTGCTCTTGGGTCGTAGTTATAAACCTGCCAAACTTTGAGAGGCAGAGAGTGAAGCAGCGAGTCTCGCATCTCCTCAAAGCTCAGAGAAATTGGAAGGTTGTCCTTTGTGTGGAGCTAATTTTAGACTGGTGAAAATGGAGTGAAAAGTTCTCCTACAGCCAAAACAAATATCGGCTATGCTTCCTGGATTCTTGTGTTGCTGTGAACGTGGCAATCACCCACCTCTGATTGACCCCACACAAAAATATCTGCTCATCTTTAACATTTCCACTTCCGCTTTACTAACAGCGCTTAACAGAGCACCAATCAGTTAGTCCTTCTTTAAGCATGACTTCTTTAAAATCACTTGGCAGTCTGCTGTTATAAAACCTTCTTATTTATAAAGGAATTAACATGAAATATGAAATATAGTGAAAGCAGCTCATATTTTGAGCACATTTTATGCAGTTACCATAAGAGGCTCCTCAAAGCTTATCGCACAAAAATCTACCTGAAATCATCAACACATGATGCAGCTTTTGAAGCTTTGGGAAAAGTTTAGTTGTTTTACTAAATTATGTGTAACTTCTGCTTCCATGGCAGGCATCAGAGGGATGATAAGAGGGACTTTTGACGGTGAAATGTTTCTAGCAAACGGGGCCTTAAATTAGACACTTCACTGATTCTGTTGGATGTGCCATGACAACTCTTCTGTGCATAATTTAGCTGCCGCATAAACCAAACATGTTCCCCGCATGTGACAAAGATCCTACTAATCTAACACTCCAGCCTGTACTTTGGAGGTAGTAAAACAATCTCTCATTTATGCAGGCAGAAGAGATAGACTGACTGACTGACTGTGTGTGTGTGTCTGCTGAAGTAGTGCCTACTGTCCAGTGGCAGCTCTGGGCCTAATAACAGAGCTTAGCTGGCATACCAAAGCCGGTGGCACACTGGTGTAGCGGTAACTCAAAGAGACCCCGGTAATTACCACCGGCCGCTGACACCATGCTGCAAATGCACCAGTCAGCAGTGAGAAGACCAGTGGGGCATTTCTCCTCCCCCTGCTGCCAGGGTGTCCCGGTGATCAGCCCTGGCACATCAGTGACGAGCTAGAAGAAAGTGCAGAATGAAACAGCCTGTTTTCCACCTCTGACTACACGAATATCTGAATTTGTTTCTCCCCACTTTGTTGTTGAACATCAAACATCTTCAGTTTTCCCTCTGCCCCTCGTGTAGACTCACTCTTTTGGACTATAAGCACCAAAAGGGGAGTCATAAAGACTTTCTCTCAGGAGAGGCCCACTAGAAAACATACTGCAGGGCCGGAATGGGAAGTTTATTTTGCTTGGTGCTTGCATATCTGTGGGATGTGGGACTCTGTGCGCAGTGGGCTGCAGGAGCACACCACTTTCTGCACGGAGGAGTTCATCACGTCAGCTCCCTCTCCTCAAATCCTCTTCTTCTTCTTCTTGTAGTAATTTGAATTCATTCCCTCTTCATCCCCCTGATTTTTAATTCCTTGCTAATCTAAATATTGCGTTGTCTGTTTTTCTGTCTTTATCCATCCAAGTTTCCCTGAGACACCCTCCCTCTTCCTCTGTCATCTGCAGGCTAAAATAGTCCCAGCAGCTTTTCTCTGGGCCTTTTGTCCCTGCTCAGGGAGACGTTTGGCACACAGAGGATCGTGTTACAACTTTCATTTCCTGAATGTTTTTCTTTTCTTTTTCTTTTTTTTCTTCTTTTTTTTTTCCTCCCGTGTGGAACCAAGAAGGGTATTTTATCCCACTCTCCAGTATGAAGATGAAGAGCGAGGGGGGAGCAAGATGGCAGCTCGGATTCAGGCCGCTGTCACTCCAGCTTCGGCAAACAAATAAAGTACAAACTGCATATAGCTGCAGGGTCCTGGTGGAGGGTAGCTGCAGTGTGGTTTGGGCACAGTGGGTGTGTGGATCATGTGTGTGGAGTTGCGGCGACTGGTTACTTGAGCTATTTGTGAGCCCCGGGATAGGTGAGGCGATGCCTCTTGGGAGCGTGAGGTAGATTTCATTATCCCATATCCCATACCACTTCCTCTTGTTGTGTCTGCCACCCCTGCCCCTCCCTAAAAACCTCTTGAGCCTAAAGCAGAGATGTGTCTTTGAGACCTGTGGACCGGTCTTGGCTGGGCATAAAAGCAGAAGAACACACGGCAGAGTGATAAGAGTCGCTAGCAGGATTATTATTGCGAAATAAATCCTATAAAATAACAGTGATCCCAGTCATTATGTCTCTACTTATGTCTGGCACCTTCAGAGGTGCCATGAAAGGCTGATTTATGTTTTGAACCACAGAGACAGATGCTAGTGTCTCTCGATGCCTGAGGGTGTAACATTAACTGAGCTGCTTTTAGGTGTATTTGTAACATGTGGTTGTTTGCGTCAGTAAATGCACTTTTTAGTTTTGTTAACAAATCAGAAAATAGGCAAAAAAGAGGAACGTGTTAGTCTGTTTTCTACGGCTTTTCAGCTTTTTCCACCCTCTTTGTTGCTCCAGCAACAATACTTGCCAACTGTTGGTGGCTTTTAATGGCACGGAGAAACAATTGTAGAGCGATCTCCGACATCTTGTCCACCTGACATCTTCCAAACTTGAGTTTTAAAGATTTGGGAAACTTTTCTTTCATTCACTCATTTGGAGAAACGATGTTTCAGCTTAGTATCCATCATATTTAGCTTTAGATTCCAAATCTCCCCACTGATCCCCCTAATATTTGACCCTTTTTTCTGGTGCCACTGCAACTGTTTTCATTACTTTTAGCTCTACATATATACTGATCACTTATCCAGTGTGTGGCGACGTATTTTATTAATTTAATTAATCATTTTCTTTCTTTTGGCTCAGCCATTTAGCAAATGATAAACATTTCATTTGATGTTTTCCTGAAAGTTTTTTAAATTCCCTAACATCCTGAGACCCTGTATTCTCATATGGAAACATTACATAAAGTTACATGGTTTTTAATACTTAATTAGCTTGTTTAATACTAGTTATACAATTATGACTTTATTGTGTTATGGTGTCAAATACTTTCTGTTAGAATATTATTCTTAATTTTGATACTTATTGGGTCTAGTTAATCCCAAATAGCTCGGAGAAACTAAAAATGAATCCCAAAGAAGAGCTCGGGTAGCGGGTGGTTTATTTTCCCAAGCATCTCCTCGTGTATGCCTTTGTAGGGACTCACTCAGATGAATAAACTGCTGGATTCGGACCCACAGACCAAATTTAATAACTTAAAAAAAAAAAAAAAAATATTTAATGTTTTGTCACAGGATTTGTTTACAAACTTAGACATGTAGATAAGAAATGTCCTTTAAGAGAATTTTACAGACATACTGAAGTCTCAAAATACACAAAACTGTGCCAGCCTCCTTCAGGCATCCAAGAACCTGTTTTTTTTTTTTTTATCTTAAAATTTATCCTGCTTAAATAAAGCGTTCGTGATCAAGACTTATACTGCTGCTACTGCTTAGAGACTTAAAGATAAGAACATGTCTAAATCAACATGTTAATTTTGTCTGTACATAAAAAAAAGCCGTGGAAGCACCAATGAACTGATCTTACTAACGAGTGAGCGTCACTATGGTTTACGTGTTTTTTCATTATGATGAACGGTGGGCATTGTAGTGTATTGTAGTGTATTTTGACTCATCCTCCACACGCAAACATTCGACTGCCAAACATAAATGTATGGACTATTGTGCTTGTTTGAGTATCGTTGGCTGGTAATTAACAGAACACAGCTCTTTATAGACATTAACCAAAAGGCTTAAACCATAGAAGAGAGGGCAGACATCATCAGCAGATTCATTTAAATGATTGGATAAGGTGGTTTTAATGCACACTGTGTATAAAAAGACAGCAACCTTAACATTTGTAGATTTCAACTGAACTTTCACCATGCAGCAAGAAAGCAATCACACGTTACTTAAGAAGGATATTTGTTTACAACTTCCCCCTACTAAAACGTGCTCTTCCCTCATTTTGTTCTTTCTCTTTCCTTCACAAAACATCCATACCTTCCATCAGCCCTTTTTAAGCTCTGAAAATTACATTAACAAAGCCAGTAAGTGCTCACAGGAGTGGACCAAAAACACTCCAGACTGAAGTCACTTTTCTGATCAAAAGTACGAGGCTAATGCGACTATCACCTTTCTCCCCCAGCTCCAAAAATACAGATATCTGATTCTGAGCAACCAGAGCTGGGTTTTGTCTCAGGAAGGGGAGAAGTTATACGAGCCTCTGCCTTCTGGTCAAATTATTAAAAAAAATACAAATCTTTTTTTCATAAATGCACGTCTTGTCTTGTCTTCTCCTCTTTCCCCCTCCCTTTAACACATTAGAGAATTTCCCCCCTCTGTTCACCGCGTAATGTATATGATGCTGTCCTTCATTTGACACACAACATGCTATTTAACACCCTAATAGTACGGGATCGTCTGCAGATCCTCCTCCTCCTCGCGTCTGAGCCCTGGCTCATGCATCACTCACACGACTGGGAAGAAAGAGATAAATATTTCTTTCAGCTCTGTCACATAGAAGCTTCCTGAGCAGCTTCCTACTCTTGTGAGTGGATGCTGTCTTTGGCTCGCAGCCCCCTACATCAAGATAATTAACATTTTTTTCTGGCAGGGTAGTGTTCTGGAAATACAGCAGACCCCTCACTGTCTGCATACAGCGTGAGTTTTGCTTTAGTCAGTTTTATTTTCTCAGAAAAACACACACACACACACACACACACACACACACACACACACACACACACACACACACACACACACACACACACACACACAGTCTGTATCTGCCTCTGGCTTCAACCGGGCAGGAACATTGTCAGATCCATGCATCATTGGTAAGAAAATCTCTCTACCTCCCCCCACCTTCCACACCACCACCACCTCCGCCCCTCTGAGGCAGACCTGAAAAGATCCTTTTGTCCCTCATCACCCGCCTAACCCCCACCACCCCTCTCTCCCTCCCCTCCGCGCGCCTCTCCCCTCCTCTGACACACACCCCTCATACAGCCTATGTGGTTATAGATACCTGGGACGGTCTCACACCCGGCTCTCTCTCGTACCTGCAGGCACCAGACCATGCAGAGGCGGCTCAACCAAAAGTTTCCCAGCTTTGGGTTTTCTCCTTATACAAGGAGCTCGCTGACTTGGATGCCAGAGAAAACATTAAGCCAGCTGAGGCGGGCTCATGTGGGCCACTCTCCGTGTTTATTTGCACACGTCAGGCCCCTTCCTGCTGTTGATTTAGAGCCACTGCCACTTATGCCTATGACAAATGAAATACCCTTTTGATGACTCGGACTCTGTTTGCCATCAGCAGCTGTTGTTACTGGCACTGGGCTGCTCGAGGCTGACGTTACCTCCAGCTTTTGTCATCCAGTCTATAGGCCGGAGCACGCCTTCCACTTGCACTTGTTACACCGGCTGATGAGAGCAAACACCGGGCCGATACAGCACGCTGATTTATGATCGCAGACTTTGTCTGTCCTGATTCGGAAGCGAGGGATTCAAGCGTGATTAAAAGCGCTGTCAGAGT
This sequence comes from Pelvicachromis taeniatus, assembly GCA_015108175.1. Classification (NCBI taxonomy): domain Eukaryota; kingdom Metazoa; phylum Chordata; class Actinopteri; order Cichliformes; family Cichlidae; genus Pelvicachromis; species Pelvicachromis taeniatus. The sequence goes on along the minus strand of VURO01024401.1, from coordinate 1,879 downwards.
TTCCGTGCCGCATCGATTTTAGTCTCTTGCACATCCTGAAGGTGACTCTGATAGCCTCTCTCTGTCATGTGGCACAGAGCCTGTGTAATCCTTGCTGTGTCTATACTCTGCCGGACATGTTGTCATTAGATTAACAGGTATGAGGAGTTTCTTTGCTGGCTTTGTGATCACCTGTTTGTTAATTTGTGAATATTTAGCCACTCTGTGTGCCAAGAGTGAAGGTCACGTGCTGCGGGCAGAACTACACATAATGTGGAGGACCTCTGCTCTCTGCTGACCTCTGCTGCATGGCAAACACAGGCAATCCTGTGAGAGACGTTTGGTTGTGTACTATAAATTAAATTATTACTAGATACAGTTGAAACTACTGCTAGAACTTGTTTTCAGTAAATCTAATTGTCTCTTTGCTACAGTGGGCTACAATGCCAAAATAAAAGCCTTTCTTAATCAGATTTTACAAATTAAAACTCTCCATTGTAAACACTTCTTATATATTTATATCGGGAGGTTTTTTTTTCTCTGCATTAAGAAAAAATTACTACTTGCACTCTCACTGTCGTTGTGAACTACATCTAATGTCTTTTAACACAAATTTCTGTATAAAGACTTCAATATTTTCCCGCTCTGTCATAAATATTTAATGTTACAGAGAAATGCTTCAACTCCAGTTTTTCCCTGCTTTATGTCTCCATCACTCTACATTTTAATGACCGAACAGCTCGAGTTGAAAAAAAAACCCCAAATAAATAATCATATAGCGTCATGGATCACAGAAACAGTGTAGATATTAGTTAATATTAACTGAATTTCAGGCAGCTAACAAAATCCAAATACAACTCTATACATTTACCCATTAGTAGCTGAACTCTTGGTACTTTTGTTAGTGCTGTTAAATTCTTACACTGTTGCCAACAGATTACTTCCTCCACCACTGACTCTTGAATCACATACTTAGTTAAAAATTCAAAAGAATAATGACAAAAATCCCCCCCCCCTCAAAACCAACCTTGTTGCGGGTCTGTTAAGGCCCAGCAGGATAAATCACTCACACACAGCCACGGCGAGCTGTGATGTCTTAGCAGAAATGAAATGCTGAGAGGAGTTGTACTAAGAGTGAGGCCTCTGGGATGGAGAATACCTCAAGGTCTCCTCCACTGAGAGTGGGAGCTGCAGCCCTGCAGCTCTGCAATCTTCGCAATCAGGCAGTAATGCAAGCGTCGACTGTTTCAGATTATGCTCAGGAAATCCTCGGTGCTCTCTGCTCAAAACAATTTACTCTGACATGAGCCCAGAGAGAGCACTGAGGGGGGGTGGGGGACAAGAGAGCTATCCTCACCAGATTCCTGCTCTCAGACCACCATATTATTATTATTATTATTATTATTATTATTATTATTATTATGATCACTTCTGTTGACCTCTGTAAGAGTAGGTGTGTCTGTTAATGCTCTGATTGTTTTCAGTGGTTACAGCTGTTTTCTCAATGCTAAAGTCCATGTATTTGGTTTTGTTTTCTTTTGGATGCTATAAGTTACTAAACTTTAAGCTATTTTTTTTCCATATGGGATGTTTGCCCATATTTTTTCTGAAAAAAAAAAAAGGGTTGGTAATGGTTGAACGGTGGCACGTTCTCATGGCCCGGAACCGACAGAGCAAACTCTCAGAGAGAGCAAAGAAAACACGGCAACAAAAAGCCAATGATCCGCAGCACCCGGGCTAAAAAAAAAAAAAAAAAAAAAAAAAAAACAAACACACCGAGAAAAAAAAAAAAAAAAAAAAAAAAAAAAAAAAATCGCAAAAGAAAGAAGGAAGAAAAAGAAACTTTCCTCCTGTAGCCAAACATGTATGATGGAGCAGAGGCGATTTTCAAAGGAGCCAA
>VURO01024399.1:0-12457 GCA_015108175.1 Pelvicachromis taeniatus | reverse complement strand
GGCAGGAGCCTAATGGTGACTACCGTAAATTCCGGACTATAAGCCGCTACTTTTTGCTCAAGCTTTGAACCCTGCGTCTTATTGTCCGGTGCGGCTTTTCGAAGGCTTTTTCATGATTTTTGTGACATCGTAAGAGGATTTGTTTTGGTTTGTTCCGCCATTTTGCCTGGCGGAAAGGCATGTGATCAGACACGGAAAAGAGTGATATGTTGGTCACATGTCCGTCCGCCAACCAAAGTAGTGCCGTACCAATTGGCGCGAAAAAGAGACTAGATTAGCAAGCTGGCTCTGGCTGGCCCTGTACCCATATCCGCAGCAGGTCTCCAAGGTGAACAGCCTCTGGCATGTTAGAACAAGGCAGCTAAGGAAGTCTGCAAGTCAGATCCATAACTTCAGGATAAGGATTGGCTCTAAGGGCTGGGTCGGTCGGTCGGGTGGCGGTGTGCGGCCCACTTTGCGGGGCTCTTCCGAGGCTGGTGGAGCAGTCGCTCCGTTGCCCTTCACCTGCAAGGCTACTATTCAGGTGCGCTCTGTAGTCCGGAAAATACGGTACTATGGCTATGACCTTACCTATGGATATATATAAAAAAGTAGAGCAGTCTGCTCCTTAAACTTCAGGACACACATGAATGCATTTCTTTCTCTGTCTGTGTATGAAGTATTTTATTAATTTCACCAAAGAGAAAATAAACTGATAATGTTTCGTCTTCTCCTTCTACAACAAGCTAAGGAGAATTAGATGAGTTTGGATTAAAACACCAGATCTTCCAGTTAACCTCCCAAAAACTGTATTTGCTTGTTTCCCTAATTGCTGGTATTTTAGTTATAGCACTGATTTTGCTTATTGTAAAATTCTTGGAGAATGAGGAGAGGGATATTAGACCTTTTAGATGAGTAGATTGTCTTGATCCGGGTTAAAATTACACATATACACGTTCTCTTTCATGATTCATTATGTTTTTGTTTTCGAGCGCGTGTTACCCCTGAAAATGTTCTAGTGCGCTTAGATTGACATCCTGTCACTGTTGTCACAATACATGCATTTATTTTCCTGCATCTTTGTGATCTTGAGGTGTCAGTTATACTTGCCTTCATTTTACTCCTGCCTCATGTCTCTTTTTTTCCCAGAGGCATAAAGGGATTGTGTGGGTGGATGTTTGCAAATTGACAAATGTTTCTAAATGAATGGGTCAAGTGAGACGCAAGGTGGTTTTGTCACCAGTGAGCGAACCACTGAGATTGCAGTAAATAAGAATTTCAGCTTAATAATGTCTCTTTTCATTTTATGGCTATTATCAGTAATAGCCAATTTGCTGGAGGAAACTGAAAAAGCTGTTATTGTAACAAACTAACCCAAGGATTTCCTGAAAGAATGGAGTAATGAAAGTGTAAATGCTTGTATGTTGCCAATATGTTCCAATAAGACTTGTTGTAGAAACAGAGTGGGTGTCACGGCTGTGGCAGCAGTCGTGCGGTGTGTGAGAGTAAAGGACCCAAAATGCAGGCACTGGCTTGATGCGAGTCAGCGTTTATTTACAATGAGTGAATACAAACGAAAGTGAGGGTGGTAAGGACGGAACTAAGAAAGGACCTCAACTGGGAAAACGAATGGACAAACCTGAAACACGTAGCAGGGAGAAACATGGGATGAAGAGCAGAGAGATGCGGAGAAACATCAACTAATGCAGACGGATGAAGAACGAGCAAAGGCAACCCTACACTATCACTACACACACACAGGGAACAAGGAATGGCAAACAGGAGGGAGGCACAGCTGATCCTAATTAACATGATGAGACAAGAGACACGGACCTTCAAAGTAAAACTGGAACCCACAGACTGAACTACCAACACAGACTCAGAGACATGAAACAGAATACGTAACAAAGACACAAAATAAACATCAAATCATCAGATAGTAACGATAATAATCATAATCAACACAAAACGCTGGGTCACCGACCCAGCACCATGACAGTGGGGATTTCTGGCACAACTTTATCTACTTCCAAGGTCCAATGAGAAAATCAACTCCAGCCACACATTATCAAGAACAACCTGAGCCAGTTAAGGTGGTTCAGGCATCTGATAAGGATGCCTCCTGCATGGACGCCTCCTGGGTGAGGTGTTCCGGGCATGTCCCACCAGGAGGAGGCCCCGGGGCAGACCCAGGACACGCTGGAGAGATTATATCTCTCGGCTGGCCTGGGAACGCCTTGGTGTTCCCCCGGATGAGCTGGAGGAGGTGGCTGGGGAGAGGGAGGTCTGGGCTTCTCTGCTTGGGCTGCTGCCCCCGCGACCCGGCCCCAGATAAGCGGAGGAAGATGGATGGATGGATGGAACTTTATTGCTTGACTTGAACACGTTTTGGCTAGTAGCCTTCATCACGGACATCACAGAACACATCATAGACAATATCTTAAATAGCATATGCATTTGAACTGAAAACATTTTTAAACTTTCAATCATAGTATACATCCAACATACAATGAGGCATTAGCACGGATGGGGATTAGGTCATTTGGTATAAAGCTGATCAATTGGACTTCCTCAGTGGCAGAACTCAGGAGTTGAGGGTGGGTAGGTGCTGCTCCGACAGCATCCCCATCAACACGGGAGTGCTACAGGGCTGTGTACTCTCGCCAATGCTCTACTCCCTCTATACTTCAGACTGCATGGCCACCCATGGCTCCAATACCATTGTGAGGTTTGCTGACGACACAGTGGTGTTGGGTGCCATCTTCAACAATGATGACTCAAACTACATGGTGAAATTTAAGACTGCCTTCACAAAGGACCTATCCCAATGGTGTAGCTACACTCCACCATCAGTGCCTCAAGATAGTTACTGGGCTTGACCCACTACTTGGTCTACCACACCAGGACCCCAGGTGCAGTAAAGATGCTCCTGAGACAATCCAGCACTTAACAGCAGGGTGCAAGATGCTAGCAGGCAGAGCATACATGCCATACTCAAGTGGCCGGCATAGTATACAGAAATATCTGTGCCGAGTAACTTGGAAGCCCCAAGGTCAAAATGGGAGACAGGGTGGTGGAGAACGACCGAGCTAAGATCCTGTGGGACTTCCAGATACAGACGGACAAAATGGTGGTGGCCAACCAACCGGACATAGACGTAGACAAACAGAAGAAGACGGCTGTAGTGATAGATGTAGCGGTCCCGAATGACAGCAACATCAGGAAGAAGGAACACGAGAAGTTTGAGAAATACCAAGGGCTCAGAGAAGAGCTCGAGAAGATGTGGAGGGTGAAGGTAACATTGGTCCCAGTGATAATCGGAGCACTCGGTGCGGTGACTCCCAAGCTAGGAGAGTGGCTCCAGCAGATCCAGGAACAACATCGGAGAGCTCTGTCCAGAAGAGCGCAGTCCTAGGAACAGCTAAGTTTCTTTGAGATATAGCCTCTTTTATTGGGTCTGTTTTGTCATAGTTGTATTCCATCAATTCCACATTCTCAGTCCTTGTCCATATGTGTCTTGTAAGTAATAGCTAAAAAATATAAAAGCAAAACAGTGCATTGATTTGGTATGTAAATACAAAATAAAGAAACACATGACTGAGAGCATTAAGGATAGTGTGCACAAAAAGCAAAGGTGGAGTTGTCATCATATCTGCTATTAATTTTATAATTAGCAACTCAAGAAAACCGTGGACAATGTGAAAGTAAAGCTCCTTGAGTTCCTGTAAGGTTGCACAGTTGAGAAGCTTTGGAGTTTCACCTTCTCACTTAGCCTTATAATGAGGAAAAACAAATGCAGCAGTGTAGGCAAATATTTTCTTTTCTTCTGTCAGCAGGGCTCTTAAAATCCGGAAATATCCAAGACAGAAGTTTTGCTGCTGAATTCAGCAGCAGCTACTAATTTGACAAGGTTTGGAGCTGTTTTCTAATTTAAAAGCCCCCCCCGTGTCTTGAGACCCAAATTGTTGCTTTCTGCTTTGAGACACTGTCCTTGCTTATAAATATCTATAGAACCTTTATTTAGTTAAAATGTTTCTATAATGTTTGAATGTTAGGCTTAGTTGAAAATCTTCGTGGAAAGTATTACGAAACCAATCACAACCTGTGGTTAAAAATACAATTATTTGTTGGATATTTTGCTTATGTTGCCATGCGACTGTAAATCAGATATTATGAAACACTGTGCTGATAAAAAATAGAAAAAACTAATGACAAATAATGTAATATAAGGTAATGGTATTTCAAATGCAGGGTTCATTAGGTTGCAGTGTCATCAAATTAATCAATTCAGTTTTGGACGTGGCTAACTTATTGATCAGATCACTTCCTGTTTTGGATTGTTAATGAATGGTCAGATTAAGTAGCCATCCATTCATCCATCCATCCATTAATCCATCCATCCATCCATCCATCCATCCATCCATTCATCCATCCATCCATCCATAAAGACTTGGCGGCCTTTATCCTTTAAGCATCTTTCCTCACATCTACCAGAGGTCTGGGAGCTTGAGTGTCATGGTCTTGGGTTGGTGACCCAGTGTTTTGTATCTGTTGGATTTGTCTTTCTTGATTATTTGTCATTCAGTGTTGTCACTGTTAGTATTTTGGTTTCTGTCCTAGTATTTCTAGCTCTCAGGTTTTTGTTATTTGGCTTCCCTGTGTTCTGTGTTGTCTACTCTGTGCCATCCTGTCCCAAGTTTCAGGTTCGGATTAGGGTCTGTCTCCCCGGTCTCTGTGTTTAGTTTACGTATCTTGAGTTCAGTCGGTGTGTTTCCCGTTTTACTTTGAAGTTCCGTCTTATGTCAGTGTATTCAGTTTCGCATTAGGGATTGCCTGTAATTCTGCACTGACATCTTCTAATAGACTTTCATAGGGTACTCATTACCGTAGACTCGGTAATCAGCCACAACGGTCCAGGTTTACAGACAATCAAAATAATAAAGACAGTGCACTTTGACCACATGTGCCTGTAGGCTAACAAGGGAGCTATGTTTACTACAAATGTGTACAATGCAGCAGAGACCGTGACACATAACCTCTGTACAGATACAACATATGAGTTAGACAAATGAGATCCTTTTTCTATTAGAAGGGAAGGAATGGAAGTGAAGTGGACAAATTAGACTCTAAAACACATACCCATCTTCAAACGCACTAAGGTCTATATTGTGAATATTCTGAGCAGGAGTTTATTGTATGTTTTGCAGTACAGAGAAGGCAGAGTCTCCGCATGCTGGTCAGCTAATTAAACGAATGTTTGGCCTCGGCGGCAGTTAATGCTATTCAATTATGAATGAGAACGATGGGGTGAAGAGGGCAGTGCAATCAATGGGAGGGAAGGTTGTATGGATGGACGTAGGGTGGGTGCAAAGACAGGATAAAAGGTATACGGAATAAGAAAAAGAAATGAGAGGGAATGGAGGGAGAAATCAAAGAGAAGGGTGAGTTTGAAAACACAAGCTAGGGGAAGAAAGAAAAGGAGAGAAAGGAGACTATAGATATATATATATATTTAACCAAACACCGGCAGAGGTTCACACTAGATGTTGTGTTAGTGTTTTGCTGCTTTGAACTAGACAGTAGAGGGTCTAATTTAGTGTCAGTCTGGCTGAATCAGGCCCTTTGGCAACATGGCACCCAGTGTTTGTTTTGGTCCACCTGACAGCCAGAGGCACCTCTGTTTATCTCTTTCTCACTGTCTTTCTGTCTCCTGTCACATCCTTGTGGGTTTAAAAGTCATTTTTCTCTGCTGCTGTCACCTGTTGTTTCTGTTTTGACCTCACATGTTGTTGTCTATCTTTAGAACAAAGGAGAACGCTTCTGTTTCTGTCGCTCTTAATCCTTCTCCTTCTCCCCTGCATTTGATTCTACCGAAATGAGTCTTATGTAATTACCAAAACAATCTCAAGAAACCTAATAAGATGAATTGGGCTCTGAGGCAGTTTACAAACTTATTGATTTTAGATTTACCATTCAAAACTCATTAATTTTTCAAACAGCTGGCTTTCATTTTCACACAGTAGCAAGCAATAGCAGCAGGCTTCTCATTTCTAGCAATATAAAGTGTGATCTTTAAGTATTAAAACTCTAAACACAGAGGCTTACGTGTACAGGAGAGGGTGGGATGCAAGGGTGGGGTAGGGTAGGTACCACAAAATATTTTAACCTCAAAATTGTTTGCTAGGTACTCCTAAAAAAAAGTTTATTTTATAAAGTTTATTTCAAACTACCATATTTCACAGTAGTGAGCCCACTGGTACCTTAAGAGCCAATGAAGAGTCAAACTGAAATGACGCGCAATCATCTTTGTATTCCGTCATTGCAAAAACCAATTGTGTAGCCATAAACTCAGACTCACAAGCTGCAGAGTGTGGCTGAATGTGCTGAGTGATGATGTCAGACAGCGAGTATCCGCAAAATGGCAAAACTACCTCCCTACAGCTTGCTTTAGTCCTATGTATGCCTGCACCACATTTGAGTGAAAAATTCCAAATCAGCATGATCTATAGACGGTAATCTGTGTATCTTCTGGTCATTTGATTTGAGAAATGATCCAAGTTTGATTTTTAATCTCTCTGATTCATATGTCCAGGATAAGCTTTGGAGCAAATACACTTTTTCTTTTTCCAAGTCAAAATATTATAAGCCTACACTAATGTGAAGAGACAAAAAACTGCTATGGATACACACTGCTCATGGACAATAACTGAGTCCCGTCTTATTCTTGCTGTATGACAGATTATTTGTTGTACTGACAAGTTTAACTAAATAATTTTATATAAAAATATGACTATAAAATACACTGCTTACAGATCCACATTAGTTACATTAGTGTGAAGTCAAGCTATACTGGCACTTTATGACCATTGGTGTAATGCTATCAGTGAAACATATATACAAGCATGTACAATGCCACACATTTTGTCCCGTAACGAATCTTGTATCATGGCTGCTTTTACTACAATCTCGTCGTGTACTATTTCATGTTTTATTGCTTATCTGAAGACCTTAAGGGACCAGATTTTTTTTCCAAGTACATAACAAAGCGTAAAATCACAATTACATGATATACAGTAAATAGAACCGTGCAAAAATGCAAATACATGCCAGTCTCATCACCATCAGCTCAGATTAGATCAAACAGAAGTGTGAACACATGCAGCTACAGTAGCCATGAAGAGGTGAACTGTCTTTCCTCTCTGAAGGATAGACACAGCTGTATACGTAGTGTAGCCACGTAAGCACATACTGTATCTATAGACAAACACACAACTGCGATCTCTCTCTCTCTTGCACACACACACACACACACACACAGACACACACACACACACACACACTGAATTAAATTAGTGTACAGCTTGGCACTTGTGCCTCTCTGGTCCCCAACCTGCTGGCCGATTCAATTTTCTGGGCAAATCTGCAGACAGTGACCGCTAACATTCACCTTTAGATGGAGAGAGAGGAAGAATATGTGTGAGAGAGAGGGGTGACTGTGAATGACTGAGAGAGAGAGAGAGAGAGAGCATGGCTGTGTTTGGCAGGGTGGAAGAGGCAAAGAGTGGACTGTTGCTGCATACTTCAAGAGTTAGCTGGGGGTGTGGGATGAAGGTGCATGCCAATAATATTCCTGAAGGGAAGTGGATGGAAAGGAGAATCTGCCAACTCTCGGGTTTACTCCAGAGAAAGCACCGGGCAAGCACAGAAAAAAGTAATACTTCTGAAAACAAATAAGCAGAAAAGTCCAACACACTGTCTTATTATTATCTTTTTTGGCTCCTTGTTTTTTTTATTAATTAAATATGGACCATATAGCTTTTTAAATGCAAATTTGTAGAAAAAAAGCTTTCACAGGACTATATGCAGTGCTGTGAAAGGTTAAAGTCTGGACTTTGACTGGGCTGTGGCTTTTCTTTTTCTGATTCATTATGTTGTAGATGTAGACAATTTCAGCCACGATCTAGCAGTTAGACAGACGTGTGTAGCACTGAGTTAATGGTTATAACAGTTAATGGTTAGAAACAATAAGTGTAAAGTGCAGTCACTCTTTGACTGAAAAACAAGCCCAAATCATCACCGCTTCACCATTGTGCTTCACACAAACACCCCACACCAAGTGTGGGGCTGGGCATTGTGGCTACTTTTTGGACTCATCAGTCCAAAAGATGCTGTTCCACATGTCTTGTGGTTTGTTCACATGTAACTTTGCAAACCTAATCTTAATCCTGGCAACTATTCCAAAATAAGCTATACATGTTCAGCCCTTTTCTAATGGCACTCTTGGGAACATTAGCATTTAGCATGCTTACTGAGGCCTGTACAGTCCTAGATGCAGACAGACTGTGAATTTGCTCAGACGTCCACTTCTAGGAAGGTTGTGTTATTGTAACAATCATCTGAATGCTTCGGACCAGCACACCTGCCAACAGTTCACACTTACTTATGATCAGTTAGTACAAGTACTTACCCTGCCTTCATTTTTTTGCAAGACATTACTATATGTACACAGCTAATGTGTTCAGTAATGTGTAATCACATTACATTTTCAGTTACATAGTCATATAGTAATTCAGTAATGACATTACAGCTGCGACTATGTCATTATTTGCTTTGCAAAAGGTTTTTTTTCTTCCTGCACATTTTTGTCACAATCAGCTGATTTCAGCTCGTGTGCAGGGTGGAGGAAAATGGTGGCGTGATCTACAGCTTGTGAAGAGTGGAGATATGGACACTACTTTTATTGTTACTGTTGCACACTTGAATAAATGACACTTCCAGGCGTGCATGAGTTCAGAATCTTTCTCTTTATTTGCCCATTTGCAACTGCAAATACAAACACAAGCACTTTAGCTTAGCGTGGCTGCACTCTGCAGGCTGACTGTGCAGTAAAGACACACAGGACCCCAAAGTTGCCCGATTCAGTGCCTGCATGAGCGTCACCCGTGGGAATCATCCTAGCCCAAACTATTCTAGCTGGGTTGTCAGAAATACAGTAATAACGAACTAAATGTATAATTTAACAATGATAAGCCCACCGAACACATAAAATTATGGAAGGGGGGGGCAGTATCCATAACAGTACATTCATATTTGTCCACACATTAAATGAGTCCCACATTACTGTATGAAAGGACAAGAGTGCGACGGTCAACTGTAAAACGCATCCAGGAAAGAGACATTATCCCTGAACATCAGCAGGTAACAAAGGCAGTTAAGCATCAATGTCTACCTACTGTACGCATGTGTTGGTGTGCGGGGGGGATCTGTACCCAGCCACAATCATAACACGCACATACCAGTCACACCCATGCTGTGGATGTGTGTGTGTGTGTTGCAATTTGGGTGATAATCCAATATCTTTCTTCGTGATGAAGTGATCACAATCTACTATCTACACACGCACAAATATAATCTTCTGATCTCCCTTATGTCTTCTCCTCTTCAAAGCTTTTGTCCCGCTGTGTTCAGACGCTATCATTAAAAGTGAAAGTTGATGGAAGCTGTGCAGAAACATTGAGGAATACCATGGAAGGTGCAGATGGGAAGAGATGTGACAGAATCTGATCAGGAGAAAAAGGAAGACAAAAAAAAAAAACTGAAGAAGGGGTGAAAAAAGAGAGGGGGCAGAAAGGACAGCCGGAGGTCATCGCTGTGATTCTGTTAATTGGAGGCTTTTGGGAAAAGTAACCTATTCCTCCAGAGCCAATGTGTTAGCGCAGACAAACGCACACAGGATCACATGGCAGCAGATATCCTCACACACTGTCCCATGCATGTCTTAGAAATGAAAAACAATGATTAAAAAATAAACAAATATATATGTTAAATCAGCCTTGACCCACAGACTACCTAAAGATACAATAGAGTTAAAAAGAAGAAGCTTAGATTAGCATAGCTGCACATAAAGCTATAAAACGTGCACTTACAGCAGGTCAGAACCAGAAACAGTCTATGAGTTTGGCTTACCTGTAAATTCCTCTAATGTTATATTTGATATATCAGATATTTTACTAATATTCTTTCATTCCCCAATTTTATAACTATTACTGATTCTCCAAACTCTTCTCAATTTATATACAGTCTGCTCTCCTTAAGCACAGCAGAGAAATCACAATGCAAGCCAAGAAACTTCTTATGTCTCCGAACCTTTAAATTAGCCGTTGAGTATATAACATGTCAGCCCAGGATCTAAGCGTCCTACCTCAGCATACGGCACATTTGCCTATTAAATCTACGAGTTAATGGGCTTTGCTTTTGCTTTCTGACACACAAAACCACATCCCTTGTCATTTCTTAAAGGTGGATCTATGGCTACAGAAACTGTGAAAAAGGTAAAACGTCTCAAAGCAGACAGGCATTCGGACAGAAAGTGGAAGAAGTAAACCATGAGAAAGACAGAATGATACAGTGATAGACAGAAAGACAGAGAGGCAGGTGTAGGGGAGGGCGTGGAAACAGAGGAGGTCACATATGCTCACTTCCATAGACATAAGCCCTGATTAAATTGAGTGTGTAGTAGCTGGCTGCTTTTCAGGTGCGTGTGTGTGTCTGTGTGTGCGCGTGTGGGTGAGAGTGTGAGTCCTGTAATATTGTCTGTAGTCCCATGGGCTGTAGCTGAGCAAACTCAATCAACTCCCACTCACCTCTGTGGCCCTCCCTCCTCTGTCAGGCCAGGACTAGACACTGGCCTGGCTTCTCCTCTGAACAGAGAGCGAGCGCTTTCACTGTGTGTATGAGTATGCATTGTGTGTGCCTGTGTGGGGGCGCCTGTTCAGGTGTGTCCTTGAAAGAATCAAAAGCCTCTGCAGATTGAATGCATTAGTATGAGAGACAGGTTTTTCAATAACTTTAGCTTGCACGTGTGTGTTTGTCATGCTTACAAGATTAAAACCAACATTTTCTTATTCCTACTCTATTTTTCCCCTCTGAGTTATTATTTTTTTTTGTTGATCTGTCACCCTTATTGAATCCAAACGATGGGTTTACGAGAGTACGGGTCGTTTTTCACGGGCTCTACCTTTGTCACTAACCTTTGGCCACACATACGCACCTGTCAATCTGCAGCAGCTGCCATAAAATGCTTCTGCTGTGCTAATCTAAGGTCTACTTGCAAAGAGAGAGAAAGCGGCACATGTAGACAGGTTGCACTGGCAAAGACAACACCAATCAATCAGCTAATCAATCATAATTGGCTTATTTGCATATTTGCCACATATTCACAATCATCCTTCATTTATGTAAATGTGCAACAGAAAACGAGCTCCAGGAGAGGAGAGAGGGAGAGGTCAGCACTGAACTTGGACCTGTTGGTTGCTGAGAGATCAAATTAGAGCTTTATTTAGATTTATGCAGATGTTAACAGTAATGATATACAGCAGGCACAGTGCCCTTGGGCGTCAACGAAGACATTAATGCATCTACGGCTGGAGACACACCGTCCCACTGTTCAAATACTGTGTCTTTGAAATGGAGACAAACCTGTGAACCTCATTTGTACTGAAAGCTAAAGCAGGATTCATATATTCATGTCCGTCTAATTTTGGACTTGGGTCTCATGACTGAAAATGATATACTGCATGGCTGTCTCGGAGTACGTCAGCAGGTAGACCCAAAGTTGCCCCTCCCCGCAAAACAAACCCGAGTCACTTTCACGTTTTAAAAAAACGCAGCAAAGTCAAGTTAATTCTAGGAAATTCTCCTATCTGTGAACTTCCTCACATGATTTACAAATACACTAATGAACCATGTGACATGATCCTGGGTCATATGACCCAGCACTTTCAGTTTCTTGTGTTTTTTTTTTGTCATTTTGTATTATCAGTCTTCTTTGTTATTTCTTAGGAGTATTCTGTAAGTGCTGTTTAGTTTTGGTTGTTCGATTTCCCCTTGTGTCTGTGTCTTCTGTGTCTCCCTCTGTGTTTATATACACTGCTCACAAAAATTAAAGGAACACTTCAAAGAAACACATTAGATACATCAGATCTCAATATGAAGTTTGATATCTATACAAATAACAACAGGGCAATGTCTTAGGAACAAAAGGATGCCAAGTCTTTTAATGGAAATAAAAGTTTTCTGTCTACAGAGGGCTCAATTGTGTAGAAACCCTAAAATCAGAGGTAAATGAAGATGTGGCAGGCTAGTCCATTTGTTCAAAAACTTAATTTCTGCTACTCAAAATGCTTTTCAGTGTCTTGTGTGGCCCCCACGAGCTTGTATGCATGCTTGACAACGTCGGGGCATGCTCCTAATGAGACGACGGATGGTGTCTTGTGGCATTTCCTCCCAGATCTGTATGAGGGCATCCCTGAGCTGTTGTACAGTCTGAGGAGCAACCTGGCGGCGCCTAATGGACCGAAACATAATGTCCCACAGATGTTCTATTGGGTTTAAGTCAGGGGATCGTGAAGGCCATTCAATTGTTTCAATTCCTTCATCCTCCAGGTACTGCCTGCATACTCTTGCCACATGAGGCCGT
>VURO01024398.1:10496-22215 GCA_015108175.1 Pelvicachromis taeniatus | reverse complement strand
TGATGTAATTATGACCTGGACTGAGATTTAAAAAAAAAAAAAAAAAAAGATATCCCTAACTCCCGCACAACATATGCTATGAATATGACTCATAGCCTCCTACTATGAAGCGGCGCGATGCTAGCCAAGTTGAGGTTTAATTATCAATTGAGAGTGATAAGACTGTGTTTGAGTGGCACAGGGCCGGAGGAGGGTTGCTGGCCCTGTGAGCGTATATCGATGTCAGGGTTTACCTCAGGGGTGAGACAGCGAGGGCAGGGACTCAAAAGCTTCCTCCACGTGAACACGCACATGGCCGTTCTGTTTACAAACACTATCCTGGCATTCCGCAGCGAGGGAGGCAAGTGAGATGTTATGTAACCTCCCATAACCGAATAGCATCTCTTCCCGCTTCTCGCCAGGCCGCTCCTCCTACGCTTGGACGATTTACTTGAATACTGTTGTCGCTGGTTGCGCCGACAGAAGTTAAGAATAGAAAAGAAATTCAAAAGTCACTTCAGTCACACGAGAATGTGGCGAGATTGTGAGCAGGTCATTTACTTTGTGCCATTCTGCATTGCTCTCGCACAGTTCTAATAGCATTAAGTCAGGAGATTAAAGAGGCCTTAAACGTGCCGTAAACTTTTTTTAAGATTACAGCTTACAAAACCATCACATGGGCACAGATACGGTGGAGGACACAGTGTAGTCCTCGGTAATGTTTCCATTGCACAGTCGTGAATGCCTAATTGAATTATTCATTAAATATTTCCTTGATACATTCATTAATCACTTTAGAGCACCAAGTCGCAATATAGTACTTAACATTTTTGTTACTATTATTAGCAAGAGAAACCCAGCAATTCCCTTTAAACATGCACTCGGCATCTCTTATTGCTTGATATGAAAATCTTTGCAGATAAAAGCGAAACCAGGAAACAATAGCTCCTGAAAATTATGGGGAAAACATGATAAACCATATGCGTACATATAAGATGCGGCTTTTAAAATAAATCCATAACAATGTATGGCAAGATAGCAAAGGCTATAAAGAGATTATAGAGGTCAATCACCTTCAGTGTCACGGATACTAATCAAACAATGATGTCACTTGTGTGACATATTTTAATCATCCACACCAATGGCCAATTTATAATCACCAGTTAATGTAAAATCCGGGTCTGTGGCCTGTGTAATATTGGGGAAACCAACACACACCGCTGTACCACCATAGATTCCCCATCATTGCTCACTTCCAGTTAAATGAAATCAACCAAAAATGAAGGTTTAATTCTGAATTATTTACTGCAAAAGAGTTTGTCTGTCAAATTGCATCTTCTGTTTTTTTTTTTTTAAAGGTTAGTAATAATATATAAAAAGTGCTGAAGATATCAAAATCCAAAATGGTTAAAACAGTTGCTTTTGATTGCTGCTCCCCTCTTCTAAAATGGCTGTTAGATATGAACCATTTTACTGCTGTGAGCTGTCACTATAAAGGTTAGTCCCCACAGCCCCCTGCAGTCTACACAGGAGCATAAAAGCAGACAGCTGGCCATGACTGTTATTAAAAGTGTAACCCTACCCGAGGCTTTGAGTGACATCACTAACCAGTTCTGGGGACTTAGAGTGGCTGTGGCTCAATATTGGGTTTCCTAAGTGGAATGTACAATTGCAGCAGTTGGAATCTTTCTGATCCATAGTGCCCAGTGATAACTGGACCACTTCATCCACTTCTTTATGCTAGGAAAAGTTAGAAGTATGACTTTAACTCTTGCCTACAAAAAAAATTCAGTATTTAAGTAATGGATTGCTACATTTGCTGTGGTAGTAGGTACATGGTAGAACATGATTGCTGATTCCTGAATGACTGCCATATCTTTATGCCATATTTATGTGAACACTGAAACAATACATTGTTTACTGATGCTATACTTAGCAATTCATTCTTGAGCTGTGGGATGACATGCATGATTGATATAACCCTTACTCTGAAGTGATGAATCACAAAAATATTCCTCTCAGAAGGACTTGTGATTCCCATTCAATGACAGTCACGTGCCTCCCACTCAGTGAAGGTAAAGAAGGAGCTTAGAAACAGCAGCTTAGGTCAGGCTGCTTAGAAACCAATGAGGGATCACCTCAAAAGCTTTCCAGAAAACGAGAGAGCAAGAGAGCCTGTAGAAATGTTTCTCATGTAAAATGACTGTTAACGTCCTGTGATATATTTCTGGCTCCACATTTAATAAAGTAAAACGAAAGAAGCTGTTGCCAAACCTGCCTTACTTTGTCATGACAAAGAAAACAAAACACAAGCTTCAATAAAACTGAAATTTGTACTGGTATCCACTTACAATCATTTTGCCCTCGTGTTTCTGTGCCATAGTTTCCCTCCAATAATAATGCTGCAATTTGGTCGGTTTACTGTTGACCTCTGCTTCCTGTTCAACTGCAAGCTGGTCTGGATTTGAATATTGCAAACAGTCTAGGAGTCTTCTAGGCTTTATGGATATGCTGTGGATGAATAAAACAATGAAGCAGGAAAGTCAGCAAAATACTTTTGACTTAGTATTTCAACATTTGCAACCTTTTACAAAAAAAACTTAAAATACAAATTTTATTATTTTTATATGATTTAAATCTATGAAAATAGAAATAGTAGAAAGATGCCATAATAGATGACACAACTGATGAATGGGTTTAAAGAACATTTTCAGAAATGTTGAGATAGGGGAAACAAAGGACTTCATAGGTTCAGGAACACAGGCGTGGATAACTTATCTATAAAGAAACTATGAGTGCTAAATGGTAGATAGGCTCCTTGAGAAGCGTATTGCATGATCCAGAATCTTTCTTTCAAAAAAGGCTTTTGTTGTTTTAACGAGAAAATGCTAAACCACATTCTGCACATATTAAACCAGCATGGTTAAAAGAGTAAAAGTGTCCAGGAGCTAAACTAACCAGCTTCCAAGTCCAGACCAATCATTGGTCAAATGTAATCAGTTGTTCTCCATAGTTCCAAAAGACTTATAGTATTGCTTCTTTTTTGAAAGGTGTTAGTATAATTTAAAGTAAGCATTTATTTTTGAAAACCACAAAATTTCTCAATTGTAAGATTCAAACATTGTGAATAATTTCACTTTAACATAATTTTGTATTTCCATTTTAAACAACATACCTAAACGTGACCTTTAAGTGTGCTGATCAGCACAGATACAAATGTAGGCCTCTGAATATGTGGCACAGTTGAATTACTAGTAAGATCAACCCATAAAGAACATATGTGCACCACGGCAATGCAACCTATTCTGCAGTCAGCCGTTCTAGGGTAATGTTTAGACCAGATGGGCTTTGAAGCGCTCATAGGACGTTGCCATGGCTACCATACACTCAGAAATTAACTTTGCTCTGTGCACAGTTCATCAAGTTAGTCAGATATATTGACTGTTGCATAGACAAAGGGTTGGTGAGAAAAAAATAGAGACAGGCACTCTGGAAAGAAGAGTGTAGCATTGTGAGGGGTTGGGCGCAGGTCAGTGAGTTTGTACGCTCAGAAGCCAATGTCTTCAGTTTCCATGTGATACAGCTTGACGGCACAAAAGATTTAGACACTGTGTGAGCCTCAGAGCCCAGCAAGGATTCTTTGTAGCACACGTGCTGATTAAACCGGAAAAATAAAGACTAATAAAGTTTATGGAGTGACATCTGGCATCACGTTCAACTGCAACTTTCTGGATTCACTGCACTAGGGGAAATTTTCAATGCTGAGATCAAGGTAAACAACACCAAAGACAATGTCTTAGTTAAATGTTGTTGGAGGGAAGGCTGCGGGTGAACAGATTTGGACTGAATGAATACAGACTCTTGTATACAAAAAAGCATGCAGCTTTATGGAAAATATTGTGATACTTGCTATTGGTGGCCAAAAATAATGCAAGACATAGTACATGACTGCTGATTCCTGAATGGCTGCCGTAAAACAAACTGTTTGCAATGGTTATACTTACCAATTCATTCTTGAGGTGTGAGGGATAATTTACATGACCAGTGGCCTTACTGTCTATTACCAGGGGGCAGTTGATCATTTGGTTAATACTGAATCAACCCAGTAGCTCAAAATCGATGCAGTGCATTTTGAAAATATTCAGAGCAAGAAGAGTAAAGGGCATTTGTTGTCGAGATGACCAATTGTTACTCTGACTGAGCGCCATTGTGTGAGAATGGGAAAAACTTCTAGCAATCCAACTGACTCGAAATTTACATTAAATTCAACTTGAAATTTCAGTTCAAGCTGCTCTCAGACTTGGAGAATCAAGATTGTGTGTCTGATGAACAGATTAACATTTTTCTCCTTAAAATCCAGAGGAAACCAGGAAACAATCATCAACAGTTTGATATCATTACAACAGTGAAGCATGACACCCACGCAGTAATGTTATGATGTGGATGTGTTTTTCCAGTACCAAGGACAAGCAGACTAGTCAGGGTTGACTATCTAAGCAGCGCAAGGTTCAAAAATATCTTTATGAAAACCTGCTCCAGAGTGGTCACCTTACAATTAGACAATGACCATAATTGCACTGCCAAGACAAAATCCGAGTGGCTGTGGGACAACTCATAAAAGTTCTTGAGCAGCTCAATCAGACAGCTCACTTGAATCTAATTAAGTATACCTGTAGAGAATTACAAATTTCTCACTATTGACAGTACCCATTAAACCTTAATGACCTTCACATCAAAAGAAAGACTTCCCCAAATGGTGCAAGGATTGTTGCATCTTACTCAAAAGCACTCAAGACTGTAATTGCTGCCAACCATACCTCAACAAAGTGTTTAGAATAGGGTCTAAAAACTAAACCAAATATATACATATACATATAATAAAAAACATCGAGACTACAATTACTTTTGAAGCAAAATTAACATCAGTGAAAACAGTTTACCCAGGCCCAACGTGAGTCAAATGGAAGACAAAAGGAAAACATGCCCACGCAATGTTTTGCATTTCCCAGAATACCAGCTAAACAAGTTGTGTCAGAAATGTTCAAAGATGGGGTTTAACACCTACAACAAACAACGTGGAGTTACTCATGACACTGTCAACCACAAGACACGAATCATCAGCTACTCCTCAGACTTACCCCACAATTAGCACCAGAATATATTAAAAAGAATTACAAAGAACCCAAAATGGTTACCCAATAAATGCTTTGGGTCTAAAATAAGGGCTACACAATATGCCTGCAAAAAACAGTCAAGTCATTAAACCTCTTCCATAAGCAAAACAAAAGTTTAAAAAAATGAGTGTTTGAATTATTCTTGAATTAGCAGTTATAGTGATTATAATTATGAATGGCCATGTCCATTAAAGTTTTCCCTCCCTAAGTTTATGTTTCCCTTGGGGAGAAGTTAACTGAATAGGTATTTGTACATCGTTCGAGTATTACTTGTCACCATTTGCATATATTCCAGCTGGATGATTTCAGGATCATCTAAAGTGACAATGTAGCTAAATAGTATTAAGTACGGTACATATTTAAATAAATAATATATAATGTTTGCCCTTTGCCAAAAACTGTGAATTTAAAAACTGATTGGCATTCCCTTCAAAAGTGTGTTCATGTTTTTAAATAATGTTCAATTAACATTCACTGAAAGTCTACTTTCTTGCATTCATTACGGTCATCAGTTTCAGCACGATTAACCATCTCATGAATGCTGCATGCTACAAGACTACGTTTTTTTTTTTGTTTGTTTGTTTGTCAGAGTTGTACCATCGCTTGTACCAACTTTAAAAGCCAAAGATATTCTTAATTGTTGTTCTCTGTGTGATTTGAAAGTTCTGTGAGATTCAGACTCTATTTTCTGTTTCATTTTATTTTTGTCATTTTACAGTTATTGATGCAATCACATGACATTCCTGCAGAACACATATAACCTGATTTGTCCCGTATACTAGCTGTACTATGTAGCATACATTAGATTACAGGGCTGATTTGCAGCCTGAACTGAATGTAGGGAACAACGTCTTAGAGTTCAAGAGATTTACACCAAGTTTGATTAGTTTAAATTTTACTCTCTTAAATAAAACTATAGTTAGGTAGTTATGTTTAAATATAACCAAAATAAGCTGTGAGAGCACAAAGACTGCATTAGGAATCTCTACAAGTATGCCACATCTGCCTTGCATTAGACATCAAGAACAATGTAGATTGTACAGATCCCTTCTTCATATGGATGGGGCGGAGGCTATCTGGGCAAGAAATCACAAACAGAAGTTTATGTCTTCTGTGTGTCTGATTTAATCTAATAATCTTGTTTTAAGATTCAGTTCAAGGATTATGTCTTTATTTACATGTCTTTGCATTTATGCATCAATGTAAATTCCCCATCAATGTGAACTTTAGAAAAGTGTACTGTAGAAATAGTTTTGTGTCATATTTAAAGGTAAGCGTGAGTAATTTATTCATAATGATTGATACTCCCAATAACCGGATTCTACCTGCACTGCTGCCCTGGTTGTGGTTAACTACTCAGGGGTGAGAAACCGAGAGTAAAAAAAAAAAACAAAAAAAAAAAACACATCTCTCGCTCCAGACTGCCATGTGATGCAGTCATCCATACATCACAATCTTGTCATTAGGCCATATACAGTATCAACAGGTAAATGCTCTGCTGAGGGTGGAAAAAAATAGACCTGAAGTTGTACCATTTAAAGTCAGTTGCTACCCCCATGCAGCAAAGCCTTGCAGCAACCTTTGTTGTCATTAATGGAACCAATATGTGTCCCATCAGCAACTCAAAGCCTCAAGCCTCTGCATTCCTGGTAATAACCTTCACATGTATCTGCATCTGCTCTGTAACCCGCTCAAAAGATCACCCTTAGAAGAAACTTTCTATCTGCCAAACATTAGACAGATGCATTAGCAGAAAAGACTTTCTATGGTTCATTCTCTACACCAACCTATAACAGTACTACATTCTAACAACTCAAATGTACTTAGTGTGTAGTGTGGTGTAAATGTGCTTATTTGTATATGATCAACCCCTATAACACAAACAACGTTATCATAACGTCTAAAGCTAAGTAATAGGCCAGTACCTCACAGTCTATAAAGAGAACAAAGTGTGTAACAAAAGGTGGTTGTAGTATTGGTTTCAGCTGTTTCGAAATCAGGAAACTGCAATATGGCAACAAAGGTCCGACTAGTACATGCGGTTGACTTTTATCTAGGTTTTGACCGTAATTTTACTTTCCTGTTTAAAATGTTTAGATAGGTTTGTGTTCCCATCTGAGTGTAGATGTCAGTTTAATTAAGCTCCCTTCATGTGTACCAACAAGATAAAAGCACTGAAAAATTTAAAATGGTTTGTCTAGCATGTAAATCTGATTGCAGACGCAGGGGGGACTTTTGTTTCCTATTAAAAAAAAATGTCATATGTTGTTCAGACTGATAGAAAGAATGAGAGGGAGAAAGCATAAATCACCATGGGATGTGCATTGTACACGCTGTGTGAGCAAGCCATGTGACATAAATCACAAGTGTGAGATGCCTGATAAAGAGACTCTGGGGTGCAATACAAGAACATAACATAACATCTGTCCTATTGCGCCTGATGAACATTTGACCACCGCTTCAAGCACAATACTTCACATTGTGTCTCATGAATTGATGTGTCTCTTCTGGTCTTTTACACTTTCTAGTCCATCATATTTTATTTGTAAAAAGATTTCCTCTGAGGGAGTCAAGTCCTTTTGTTAATAAGAATTCCCCTGTGTTTGCCCGTTTATTGACGTGGTATTAAAAAGTAGACCCCAAATAACCCATAACAAATAATAGTAGGATTGAGAGTATGATATTTCTGCAAAAACTTTAGTAACCTTAAATGAATTTCAAGCTTAGAGTAAAGAAAAAAGAAAGTACAAAAGGCTGTTTGCAAACTAGAATAAAATAGCTACTTGTTTACATTGTCGGCTGGAATGTTGAGTTGCTAGAGGTCGTTGGGTTTGTAGAACAGCAAGTTCGTCTCTATATTTACATCAGAGATTTGATCACTGTAGAATGCAAGTCATCTGACCTAATTACCCCGATAAAGCGTTGGTAAGGGTAAGATTTCACTCACGGTTGAGCTGCCTGTAGTCTGACCCATCTAGCTCCAGTCTGGTAGCGTACTATGATCAAATAACATTAGATGTAAATAACATTTATCATCATGCTACCAAGCATTTTTTTGCAGGGAAATCTCATGCTTCTGCAATTATGTGGAAATAATTTGAGTTAAACCATCCACCTAAAAGATATGCATGAGAGGGAACTAAATATTTTAATGGTGTGGCTGTACTGTGCAGTAGTTTCAGTTAATCTCTGCACTTTACTGATATAAGCATACACTTTTATAGCTAAACCATATACAATATTTCAGTGTCAGTATTAAATACAGCCTTTTCAAAAATATTTCAGACATTCTTGAAAGTATGTTTTCACACATTCTCATATGCAGTTCAACTGAAGTCAAGTCCAGTTAGCCAAGGTCATCTTAAATAAACAATGAAAAAATTGGATTTCAATTTGCATACTATCATTGCTTTCAAATGTTTTAAAATCTACTAAGTATTAATATTTGTGGCTAAAAGAAGAGGAAGCCACATTGTAATAGCAAAGCAATGGTTCAGTTAGTGAGATATTACAATTTTTTTTTTAAATGACTTCTTTCCTTTTTACGGGACAGTTCACAGAGCTTGTGGGTTTTCTCTTTATTACGCAGTCAGAAAATGTATAGTCTTTAACCTGGGTGCATGCTTAGGGTTCTTATCTTTTAAAGCAGGAAATTACAAATGCACTCTTTTCAACAAGGAAAAGGAAATGTGCACTTGAGATTATGGCTTATTCTTGGGACTATTCTACAAAAGTGTGGTGTGGCTTGGCAAGCGTGTATTTGATTTACAGGTCTGCTTCACATCTTGCTTTCTTTAACAGCAAGGCTCCCTAGCATTGCTGCCTAGGTCTAAAGCTTAAAGCGCAGAGACCTGAGTCTTTCAGCAGCTGTCGTTGGAGGTGAATGTCACATATGGCTGCCAAGTCACGCCAAACAAACCCCATCTACTATGGCAGTTCTCATATTTCACTCGTTCACTCTGGGAATAACAAAAACACGGTGGAAGTTGAGTGTATTTAACACTGTTACACTTGTACTATGAAAACAAAGCAATGTGTTGCAGACTGCATATTCCCCACACACATAATTTAATGCAAAAAAGAGAGATCATTTGTCATGTTGACCGACAGGCCAAAAATACACTCTCTTTAGCAAAACAAAACCCTATATTTTTAAAGAAAAATATTGATTGTTAGGCTACTGATAAGGCTCCACTCCAACTGTGCATTAACAGCCACCCTCTTGTGTAAACTGCGTCCATTGTTTTGCAACACTAGTCCCACTGTGTCCATAAGTCCATTCTGTCCCCAGGCTTCAAAGCACTTTCAACTTGCCATCTATTAACGGCAGCAAATGCATAATTGCATAGGTAATAACTATGTACAACGGCTGTTCTTAACTGTACCAGTTCGATGGCAGGGAGCAGATGAATGGCAGACATAAGTAAAGATGAACCTGAAGTGTAATTACAGGGCAGAAGTAAGGCTGTGGCAGACAAAAAGAAACCAAACAACAGCACACAGAGACAAAGAAAATGACTTCTGAGGCACAAGAACGGTCTGTTGGGAATTCAGGTCCAGCCATGTAAGCTGAGTCATATGATAAACTAAAACAGAGTGCTCATTTCCTGGTGGACATTAGCTATAAGAAAGAAAACCAAAATAGATCAAAGCATTATAACTCCCAGCAGGCATCCACACTAAAGCCACCGCAATGCTATGCCTCAGCTTAGTTTAGTGCTCTCCGTCCGGACCAAAAATAGATTTCTCCATAAATCACATCTAACAAATAGTTAACAGGATGAAGCCAATACTTCAAATCTGCTAAAGCACTCAGCAGAAGCAGGATCTACAACTTTGCATGGATGTTATGTGTGTGTTTTTTTATGTTTGTACGAAAGATAGACGCACACACAGCTGGGCTCTCTGGCTTTGTTCTGGGTTTGCAAAGATTTTTTTGTTGTCAGTGTGGGTGTATCCAACTGTGACAAGCTGCTTGGCTCAGTTCAGTCGGTTGTAAACCCTGGAGTGTCCCGCAGGAATAGAGCCGCACTGTAAGCGGCTTTGAGCCAGTGTTCAATTCTCGACTTTGTTACTGATTTACAGACTGCTGTGAGACCCAGAAAAACAAAGTAGTAGTCACAAGGGGTCAGGAAGTTCTCGACACTTGTCTACCTCACAGAGACATCTTTTAAAATCTAGTTTTAAAACATGATTTTGATTTAAAAGAGATCAAAATGCCTGTGCAATAGCACTTTTAGTACAAATCCAGGGAGAATTGCACTGTTCCTTTTATTTTTTTAAAGGAACAGCGTTATTGTTACTCATTCAAATCAAGATTATTAAGTAGGCAGTAACTTAATGCAGTATTCTCCGTACTTTTCAGAGATTATCATCTCTCATCTTTTGAGCCTTGCTTTGTATTTTGTAGCAAACTGCACAGAAAAAAAACAAAACAGAAGCTGTGCAGTTCCAAACTAAAAGTTGTAAGATTAGCAGATGAGCTGCTATGGATGACAAAATTTAAATGCTGCATAAATGAAAATACCTTCCAGATGTAGAGACCTACTGTCATTCATCATAAAGAGCCAAGCTTACTGCTCTTACTGTCCTCATTTGTCAAAATAACACGCCTCGGTTTTAATACCTATGACATCATATTAAATGGGTTCAGTGTCACTTATTAAAGTTATTTTTATAGAAAGCATTCAGTCTTAGTCATAGACCAGTAGGGAAAAAACAAAAAACAAATGTCACAGTAAGAACTTATAATACAACAAGAGTCAGTACATCTTGCATTGCCGATTTCTTTCCCACTGATTCTGTTTATTTATGATGACAAACTCTGTCAACCACTGTATTAAAACTACCAGCTGGACACAAATTTCTCAATAAACTCACTTCTCACATAAACTTGGCTTAGAAGTTTACTTCTAGATATTCTTCTGTGACATGTTAGCATGCTAGAATAGTCCACTGTTTTGGCTAGCAGTGAGCCATCTTATCAGTCAGTATTTTTATTTCATAGTGTCACTTAAAAATGTCATGTCTTCAACACCCTTTTTTTCTTTTTTTGTGTGTACAAAGTCTGCAGAGGTTTTCACAGTACCTCTGAATTCCACTGATAACCCCTGTGCCGAGCCTGGAGCACTTACCTGTCTATGGTCATGCCACTGCACCACTGGTGTAGCTTGTTCTATACCTAACAATAACTGCTGTAATTGTGATGTCAAAGATTTTTGCCTAGTCCCTTATTCGCCTTGTAAATTTCCCTGTTAACATCAGTGTGGTGTTAATCCATTCATAACCACATTCATCCATGTGAGTTAACTTGAGAAATTTAAGTGTCAAAGATTTTGTAAGATTTATCTCACTGATCGCAGATTCATTTCAATAAATCACATGGAAGTTTCTACTTTGGAGGTGTGTATTTCAGTATAGCCGTTATAAAGTTCATGATATTGATTGCTCATAAAGGTCGCCTTCTCATCTTATTGTTGCGACAAAATTTAAATAATTTGTTTCCAGTAGTGGTACATAAGCAGCAAAAGCGTGTGACTTCTGTCGACTACCTTGCAAAATGGCAA
>VURO01024398.1:0-10476 GCA_015108175.1 Pelvicachromis taeniatus | reverse complement strand
AAAAAAACCTAGAAAAAAGAAAAAAAAAAAAAAAAAGAAAAAAAAAGAAACATAAAAAAAAAAAATCAGGGTTGTCAAAGACACACCTTTGAGGTTCATCTCCCTAGTTGTGCTGAGAACTTTCTTTGCTTTTAGTTTGTTGCTACCCCTTTCCACCTGCTAACCAGCCACTGGCTGCTCTGTTGGTAGAATCTTTCATGAACCTTGTAATAGCATTGATTGTTAGTAGGAGGTTTAACGCTCTAAATTTGGTGGTCTGGAGGGCTGCTAATGTACTGGAAGACTGATTGATAGAAGATCATTATGATAACCAGCTTCTCCAGACTAAGCTTGTCCTGGCAGTTTCCTATCATCTTGGTCCAAGTGAGTGGGCCACAAATGCTACAAGTGTTTTTTGGCTTTTTTGCTTCATTCTTTATCTATTTATGTATTTAGGAACATTGTAAAAAGCTAGTAAAATCTTTACTTTTTTTTGTTGAAACATGAAAAATATTTTTTCACCCAAAACTTTCTTAAGCTGTTACTGCAGGTACTCGGATTTTAAAGCCTTCAAAGAATATACACCAGACAGACTGTCATTATGTGTTATTGGATATATTAAACATCTTACTAAAATGACACAAATTTAAGATATTTAGAATATTGACTGAGCCTTGCATGTTTTTATGTGAACGGCAGAGGTTTCCCTTCTAAATTTTATGAGCTTTAAAGTTTATAAAGTTGTGAACATAAGTTTTTTGAATAACAACAGCTGTTCTGTAGCTCTAACAGGTTCCAGATGTGATAATTGTGCCCAGTGATGGAGCATAATTATAGTACCTCTCCTATTTAGCATTTTTTTCTTTCCTGTTTCCCCAGACATCAGTCAATACCTATAGCGAACCTCATAGTTGGTTTACAATAACAAGACTGCTTTTGTTTGAATCTAAAGCTGGATGCAATTATGTTAGTATGGTATTATTATAACATGTTAAGCTAGCCATAGCAACTAGCATCTGTTGCGACATTTACTTATTTTAACTGCATTATGTGTTTATATGTTGTATGTGAATAGCTTACATTTCTAAGTCTTGAAAATCCATAACAATTTTAACTTAATTGGATCGGTGTTGTCCTGTTGAAGATAGTCTCACACTGGCCATTGACAAGTAGCTTTATTCACCATTACTGTAGACAAAAAAAACAACTAGGTGTCAGTCATCGATCACTTTAGTTATTCTTCTTTATCTAATTTTGTTTTAATACTGAATTAGAGCCCCTTTTGGTGCTCATCAGCAAAAAATTCCTTTGGCATCTGCAAAGGAGTTTCTCATAATTATGATGGATTAGACTGCAGTTCATTGTACCTGTGCACTGCAATGGTTTTGCAGATGCTGTAGATGTGACATGCATTAATTATTAAGCAGCAGACAAAAATCAATGTTCAGCTCGATTCACTTTTGCTTGCTGCTAAACCCTCTATTTCACATTGTTGATATACTAACTTTATTATATTTACACCAACATCTCTGGGATTTAAATTAAACTTAGAAATTTACAAAATTTTGATTGCCTGTCTATTGGAACTGAACTGTGATTGTATTTAACATAAACATTTTACAAACATGGTGTCTAAAGGGATGTATAGACTGGATGACATCATCCTGGTGTTCTCCAACACTGCCAGGAATCTTGACCAGGATTTGCCCTTTACTGCTTACAATAAATAAATATCTCTTATCTTCACAACTTGAAACTGAAATGAAAAACATTTCGTCTCAGAGTAATAATATATTAAAACCTTTTAGTATATTATCTTAATAGAGAGCTTTGTTCTTGCACAGCAAGCTTATTTTGGTTCATAGACTTTTGGGACAATGGGGGGCAGAGCGTTCAGCCATCAGGCCCCTCTCCAGTGGAACCAGCTACTAGTTTGTGTTTGGGAGACAGATGACCTCTCTTTTAAGTTTAGGCTTAAAAATTTGATAACGTTTATAGTTAGAGTTGGATCAGGTGACCCTGAACCAACACTTAGTTATGCAACTGCATGCTCAGGCTGCTGGGGAACTTTGTATGATGCGCTGCACATTTCTTCCACAGTCTATGTCATTCACTTTTGTCAATTTTTCTCCCTATGTTTGTCCTTGCCTCCCTATTCTCTCCTTCTCACTTTCCCCTCATCTCCCAACCAGTCACAGTAAATGGCTGCGACTCACTGAGCCTGGTTCTGCTATTGAAAGCCTTGTTCTTCCTGTTAAAATAGATTTCCTTTTCCCCACTATTCCATGTGCTTCTAACAGGAGAACATCTGATTGTTACCTAATGTTGTAGGGTCATTATCTTATAAAACACTGATAACTACTGTGAATTGGTCCATTTTAACTTCATGCAAAATCCTATCTTATCCTCTTTTTTTCCCTAACACACTAAACTTTCTTAGGCAAGCTTTCTCATAATTTCTCTAAGTAGTGTTAGAGAATATTTCTCCAGAATTCTTGATGGACATTCAAAGCTTATCTTTGGATCTTTGCTGCCTTTTGTTCCATTGTCTGTCAAGATGTTCCTGAACAACTTCAATGTTGTTAAGGTCCAGTCTCTGGGGAGGCCGGTCCATGACTGATAGTGCTTCACTGTGTGTTTCTATCCAAGTATGCTTTTACTGCACTGGCAGTGTGTTTGGAATCGTGTCCTTATCACAGAACATGTGTGTGGCAGGCAGAGTTGGACCCAAATGCAGGACTCAGGAGACAGGATTTAAGCTCAAAAGAGCAGCTTTAATGCTGAACTATCTTTTAAATGAACACAAAATACAAAAACCTGGCAGATCTGGAGGCAGAAAAAGCAAAAACTTAGAGACAAAGGGAAACCACAGAACAAGGGTACAGACAGCATGAGGGGAGGACGTGACAAATAACTTTTCAATAAAATTGAAGGGCTT
Source organism: Pelvicachromis taeniatus (assembly GCA_015108175.1). Lineage (NCBI taxonomy): Eukaryota > Metazoa > Chordata > Actinopteri > Cichliformes > Cichlidae > Pelvicachromis > Pelvicachromis taeniatus. The sequence continues at coordinate 7,559 of VURO01024398.1, read as the reverse complement.
AAATACACACATGAGATAATTAAGAAGAGGGAAAACAACCAAGGAAATCAAGACACAGTTGAACAGAATCTAACTAATGAGACAAGGGGAAGCAAAATTAGACACAATGTAATAATAATAATAATGTTATAATAAAAATATAATAAATAAGCAGAAATATAAAAAATAAGTTAAATAAAACAGGAAGTAACTGAACACTGAGATAATGACTAACATAAGAACCTGACACAGAATGGAAAGTTAAGAAAAATAACAAAAGACTAAACATGAGCCTTTTCTCAATTCTCAGGTACACGAGTACGGACTTGCGATTTGTACAATTGGAACACCCGTGTACTTGACAATGTCACAAGTCTGGGATTTTACTGCCGTCCCCTCTTAATTTAACTGCGATTAATATGTTATGAAGCTGCACTTTAATCTCAGCCAAACCGATTTACTTAGGAACTAATAAAACACTGAAATAAACCAAGCTTACGATTTAGAAGTTATCTAAGGTTGTATATCGCTACTCAGGTTGTACATCATAATCTGAGTAGCGAAAGACCACGGGGTGAAAACAATGTGCCGGGTGTGTTCTAGCCAGGCTAGAGTGAGCCTCGACCTCCCGGTCAGCTATCGAGCTGGTGGGTAACAGACGTCTCGGAAAACGTCGGAGCACTTTTGCAAATATGTGTGTGTGTGTGTGTGTGTGTGTGTGGGGGGGGGGTGTTAAATCAGAGAACATTTTGCTATCCTTAGAAAAAGCATTATATAAACTTTAAAAAAAAATCTTTCTCTACCACTTTAGCCTCAAAATTGTAATGAATACATTTTCTTAAATTTGACCAATAAAAACTAATTAAAAACAAAGATTAAAGATCAATACAGACTCGAGACAGATTTTTCCCATGGTGACTTTATTGTCCTCAAGTCCGTAATGATATCAACTGTACCGACTTATATGACCACATGTTGTCTGTGTTCTTACTAATCTATGAAAAATAAAACTTTCTTGAGTTTTGAGTTTAAAGTGAAGATTGAAGACCAGTATTTAGGGATGCTTGTGGTTATGAGATTTCAGAGAATCTGCATTCCAAAATTAAAAACAGTAAGTTTTGAGTTTTGAAATAAGACAGTTTTGTGTCTGAGAAAATTGAGATACTGTATAAAGACACTGTAGTTGAAAAACAACATATCAACCTGACCGATTTTATGGGTGAGCATTAGGTCTGACATGATTTTCAGATTTACCATCCATACAAAGACCATATCAGGAAGTCACAACTATAAAGTTGAGAAAATGGCCTTTAAAAAAAACACCCACAATGTTACAACCACTAACAAATGATGTGTAACACCACTTATGTAGTTGTGTCTACCAAGCAGAAGTGGCAGCATCCGTATAAGGAGGACAATGTGCCACATCACACAGCACCACAAAACAAAAAGTGCTCCTGTTAGAAGCATTGAGATATTGTCTGATCTCTGGGATAAGGTGGAACAAGCACAATCCACGGCTCCATCCTGCAACTCACACTACTGAGGGGATTGAAGTTCAGTCCCCATGCCCTGACCAGTCAGTTCTATTCTGATGTCACGAAGGGGCCTACGCATCATGAGGCAGCTATTTTTGTGTTGTGGCTGACCAGCATGCATTAATGGGCAAGCCTGAACTTAAAATGCCACTGAATGACTGAACGAGTACTTTTTGTTGACATGAACAGTTCAAAATGTAAGTCGCAGTCTAGGGAGGTGAAGTCTATGAAAGGTCTTGCTGTTATCTGACAAACATTCAGTACCCAGCATAAATACATTACTCTATGTGCTATATGCAAAAACAGGCTTCCACTTTGAGTACTTAGTAACACTAAGTGTTTGTTAGCAGTAAATGTGAGTCATAAAAATATTTAAATAAATATGGTTGGTGTTAAAGGACCAAAATGAAAAGACTTATATTTTGCATTTTTACAGTAGCATAATGATGAATTGGTTTACACAAAAACAAAATAATGTGGCTACACTTAAAAATCTATCTGATGCTTTTGGGTAAATCAATTTTCCCCTATTTGTTTAGCTTGCAGAAATAAATGGTATCGAACTATGCAAATGCATATTACACTATTTCTACACCACCTAACCATTTTTGTCCTTTAGTATTAGCATGGATGGATTTGCTTTCACAATGCATTACAACTGTTGATACATCCCTGACCTAACGCTAATATATTTCTAATGGTTATGTGCACAATCAAATTTTGCTGAGGACTAATCATTTTAACAGAATAGGAATCTGATACAAAGATGCTTGACTGTCTGTAAAAAAATGTTTATATTTAAATCAATTCAATAGATATTTCCTCCCTGTCTTTCAGGACGGACAGAGGGCAGCCTTGTGTATGGACTCTGAGCAGGCCAGATGGAAACAGAAAAGAAGAGACATGACAAGGAAGAAAGTCTGATATTAGAGCAATTTGGCATCCCTCACAAACTCCAGAATGGAGGCCAGTTTTCAGAGGGAAATTCTCTGCAGATCACTGGGGATAAAAACTGGAACCATTATAAACCCAGCACTGATGCCAACACTTTAAAAAGGCACAGGGAGAACTGCAACAACCCTGCTTCAGAACAAGGGTTGCTTGATCAAGGATCCTACATGATGAATGGAGAACTGATGAATGGAGAGTTAAAGCATGCACTTACTGAACAGACCTTATTGGTTCATCAGTCTAAGAAAACAAAAATAGATTCTGAGATTAAAGGAAAGGATGACATAAGTTCGGATTTATTGGACAAGTTTCCTGAACTGACAACAACAAATGAATTTGGATGCAATTCCGAAAAGTCAGAGATCAAGTTTGAAAGCAGGAACTGCAATTTTCGTAATGGAGATATTTTCTGTGTGCCACTAAATAAACAAGTTCCAAATGGTGCTGTATCATCTCCTTCAACCATAGAAAGCACCCCAGGTGATTTGTTAGAGAAAACTTTGTCTCAGTATTATCCTGAGCAAGTCTCAATTGCACCACAAACATCTGGGTCACAATTAGATACTGTAAACGATTCACTGCCTGATAAACTGTCCAGTGAAGGTGCTCAACTTCCCCCTATGACCTCAGGATTGCCCAATTCAGCACAGATGCCTGGCTCACAGCAACAGCAGGTTCAGGCATCTGGAAATACTGAAGGAGGCAACAATTATAACTCTGTCAACTATGTACTAAATGGATACTCCAATAATTTTGGAGCAGACCACCAGCAGACACAACAACATCAGCAGTCAACACCATCTTATTCTGGTGAGGAAATGGCTCTGGGACAGCGGTCAGGCATGATCCTGTCTACAAATAATGCCAAAATCCCACAACAGCATCCAAATGGTGCACAGTGTTATCAGGATGACAAACGTCATCAAGGCATATATGTAAAAGCCCGCCAGGAGTTTAACGGCAGTTCCTTTCCAAACTGCAATAATTCCCTACAGCCAGCAGAGGCACGATATGAATCCTTTCCTAGTTCTGGGACACAGAACCTGGGGCAAAGTGAGGAAAACACATCTAGTCACCATCTGCAGCATGGCACTGATAGGGGCCGCCACTATGGAATTCAACCCCAGAACTTTCAAGAAAATGCTGTAAACCCACTTAGAGCTGAGAGTCAGGGACCCATGGGATCCAGACTGCAACAGCTACATCACACTGGTATAGAAAACGGAATGGAAAACATGTCTCAGCAGAGAGCCAGCTTATCTTGTTCTACCCCTAACCAGAGAGACTGGAGAGAACTGAATTCTTCACATTCCCAACAGCCACCAACAAGTGGCCCATCATCTCAGGCACAAGAGCAGGATATGTGGAGGAACTTCTCTACTAAACCTATGTCAGAACAGCAGACAGCTAAGCCCCCAGTTCATGGCCAAATGTTTGAGGCAAACCCAACGCAAAGATTTCAGACACAGGGAGTTTTCCCTGATGGCAGCCAGGGGTCTAACTTCCAAAAGAAACAGCAGGATTATCTGCCAATGCAAACTCATTGTGCTTCAGCCCAGCACAACACTGCCTCTGAGTGGCAGCAATCAAATTCTGAAGGAGCTCAAATGCAGCAGCCTCTAGCCCAGAAAATGCCAGAGCACCAAAACTTCACTCAAAATCAACAAGTTGACAGTTGCTGTCACTCCCAGATGCAGTCAGAGCACTTATGTGAGGACAATGACCTCCAGGAAATACTGTCACCTGGGTTTTTGGAAACACAGCAACAACAGCACTGTCACCTCCGACGGCCAATGTCCCAGCCACCGCAATTCGAAGAGCAGCAACTAAAGTCTCCCAGTTACAGACCTCACAGTCAGCCTCAGCCAGGGCAGCAGCTGCTTCAATGCAATCAACCTTTTGGAAATAGTCCTGCTCAATCCAGCAACCAACACATCCTGCAAAATGACCATGCAGCATTCAGTAATATTAACACAGTAGAGATGCCACAACATCAAAGGCAGTATCCACCAAACTCAGGCAGCACTAACCTCAAGCAATTTCAACCACAGCAGCCTAAAAGCCACTGCCACCAGCCCAACCACGTGGACTTTCCCCCAAACTCTACACAGTCACAACCTCATTTACCACAAGGTGCTTTAAGCCAACAGGTCACAACACAAATGTATCCCAAAGCTGAACAGCAGCTGAAGACATCTTGCACTCAGTTCCAAAGGGGACCTCAACTACCTCTGGGACCGGCAGGTCCCCACGTAGACTTTCAGAGGCATGCAGCCCTACGTATGCACCTGTTACAAAAGCAGGAACGTCAGGGCTCTCCTCAAACCCCTCAGAACTCTAGTGACCCTAAACATATCCCGAGAGCTGTGAAAATGGAAAATGGACCCAGATTTGAAATATCTGGCTTACAGAACCAAGAGCATCAGATACACATGCGAGAGGCAGGTAGAATACAAATTAAGCAGGAAAATCAACAATCCCTGTGCGAGCAAAGCAAGAAGCAGAGAAGTATCATAGCCTCTATGGAACAAAGCCTGAGGCAATACCAGCTTTCACCTGTGTTTGAGAAAAAATCCATTGTCATCAATGCATCAAATAAAGTCAAAGTAGAATCTTCTGGGCCTGTCACAATCCTGTCAACCAAAACTGATATGAATGGAGTAGAATCATCAGTACTTGCCTCATCCACTGAAGTTCTTAAAAAAACACCAGATTCCACTCCTAAGAAGGAACAACTTCTACAAAGTTTTTTGGATTCTCCTGTGAAGCTATTGAATACCCCTATAAAGAATCTTTTAGATACCCCAATGAAAACACAGTATGACATTGCATCTTGCCACTGTGTTGGTGAGTCTCTTAAGTTCAGCCTAAAACAGCATTGATTAGTTGTAGTGTATATATTAATATGTTCTTCTTTATACTTAGAACAAATCAGTGAGAAGGATGAAGGCCCATACTACACTCACTTGGGGGCAGCACCAAGCATAGCTGGCATACGGGAAATGATGGAAAAAAGGTTAACAAAATATCTGAAGTGGAATAATATGACTGTTACATAGCTACAATGTACAGTTTTACTTGTGTTAATTTCAATGCTTTTATTCTGCTTTAAAGGTCTGGCCTAACAGGTCGCTCCATCAGAATTGAGAAAGTAATATACACCGGGAAGGAAGGAAAAAGTACACAAGGATGCCCCATAGCCAAATGGGTACAAATCATTTTTGTATACTCCCCCTGAGACTACCCTTAAATTTCTTTGTGCGCACATATTCCCAAACTTTTCATCATTTCAGGTGATCCGTCGATCCGGTGTAGAAGAAAAGCTATTGGTTTTGGTGCGGGAACGCCCTGGCCACAGATGTGCAACAACCTGCATCATTGTTGTAATCCTAGTTTGGGAAGGCATTCTGCCAAGTCTAGCTGACCGCCTCTACCTCGAGCTAAGTGAAACTCTAACAAAACATGGAACCCTCACCCAGAGACGCTGTGCTCTCAATGAGGAGTAAGTGACACAACTGTATAAATCACATATGTATGCAATATAAAAGCTGGAACTTAAGGCTCTCCTTGCCAGTATATGTTGCCAAAATATTCTACCATTCTCTAAACCAAACAGTTTTCAGTACTTTTTTATGCATACAGGGAAAATATAATTAATGGCCTTTGCGTTTCTGCATTACTACTATCATTACTTCTTTTTTTTTTTTTGCTTCAAGTTCAGTTGCCGCTTTGATCATGAGATTATCATTCTGAGTATCACATTCCTAATTTTTGCGCTGCCCTTGCAGGAGGACATGTGCATGCCAGGGATTAGATCCTGAAGCCTGTGGAGCGTCATTCTCCTTTGGCTGTTCCTGGAGCATGTACTACAATGGCTGCAAGTTTGCCCGGAGCAAAGTCCCAAGAAAATTCAAGCTACTTGGAGATGATGTGAAGGAGGTACTTTGTGAAATTTAAAATATTATTCATGTTGTCTTTACCTTGATTAAGCTGACATGCTATTTATCTTAATGGCTTACATTTTTTCTTTCAGGAAGAGAGAGTGGAGAGTAACTTTCAAAATTTGGCAACTTTACTGGCTCCCTTGTATAAAACTATGGCACCTGATGCTTATGGAAACCAGGTGAGTATCTGGACATTGCGCTGTGTGACTTTATCTAGCCAATGATCATGCTCATTTCTTTCTTTCTTTCTTTCTTTCCCTTTAAACTAAAATAAAAAATGAAAAATATTGTTTCTTATTTTCCGGTCAAACCTAAACCAATTGATATTTTCATACTGCACATATACTTATATGTGACTAATGCAAATTGCAAACAGGGAAGTACACTGCTCACAAAAATTAAAGGAACACTTACGGTATTGGGCCTGGCATGAAATCAATTAAACCTGTCTGATAATTTCCTGGTTGGTTAAGCAGCTGAGGTCATTGTCAATCACTTTCAGCTGTATTGGTGTTCATGGACTTAACGACAGGTGCACTAAAGTGGCAACAATTAGAAAACCCTCAAAACAGGACTGGTTTTACATGTGGAGGTCATTGCAAGTTTCCCCCTCTTGATCTTGTTTGGCTGGTTTTACACTCGTGCTAGTTTTGGCTTGAGTAATTATCCCTACTGGCAGTATGAGGCGATTCCTTAACCCTACAGAAGTTGCACAGGTTGTCCAACTTCTCCAGGATGGCACATCCACACGTGCTGCAGCAAGAAGGTTTAATGTGTCTCCCAGCACAATCTCCAGAACATGGAGGAGATTTCAGGAGACTGGCTATTATTCTCGGAGAGCTGGACAGGGCCGTAGAAGGTCCACAACCCATCAGCAGGACCGATACCTGCTCCTTTGTGCAAGGCGGAACAGGCTGAGCACTGCTCGTGCCCTACAGAATGACCTCCAGAGGGCCACTGGTGTGAATGTCTCTACCCAAACAATCAGGAACAGACTTCATGAAGATGGCCTGAGGGCCCGACGTCCTGTAGTGGGCCCTGTGCTCACTGCCCAGCACCGTGGAGCTCGACTGGCATTTGCTCAAGAACACCAGAATTGGCAAGTCCGCCACTGGCGCCCTGTACTTTTTACAGACGAGAGCAGGTT
>VURO01024397.1:0-10538 GCA_015108175.1 Pelvicachromis taeniatus | reverse complement strand
GGCCCGACGACAGCGCGGAGGTTTTTTTTTGTTTGTTTTTTTGAGCGACGTTCCAGTCACACTCCATACCAGTTGGTGGCGGTAATGCACCATTCAGTTGTTTGCCAACCACCAATAAAATTTAAAAAGAAGAAGACAGTGCGGAGGGACTTCCGGGTCAAAGGTCGCCCGGCTACTAATGGAAGATATACGGTATTTATCTATTGCTATCACGCGGTGAATCGTCTGGCACCGTGACTATTATGTAATTTCTTCTTCGTCTTCTTCTGTTTTACTCTCAGTTGGCAAAACATGTAATTAGAGCAGGTAGCTGTACTGCCCTCTAGTGGAAGAGAATGTAATTGTTCTGCCCGTTACTCACGCCGGTGGCTTGGAGTACTAATCAGGTGGAAGCAGGTAATCTTCCATGGCACACCTGATCATTGCACAGTGGTTGGGAAACACTGATTTACAGTATAAAGGCTTGTTCTCCAAATGAAAATACAAATGTCAGAAAGAACCCATCAGGAACAAAAATACATTTTGCCTTCAAACTGTGGGCTGGTTCTCTGCAGCTAAACTGTCTCGAACAACAGCTGACCTTGGTCTTTCAGGGGTAAACCCGTAACACCAGCTTGTAATTGTCCAAAGTCAAAATAGCCTAGATCTTAGAATTAAAACATATTTTTAGATAAAAGACAATTATCACTGTTACGTTTGAACTCCTTTCATCAGACTCTTCTGGTCGCAGTTAAAGCAGTCGTCCTGCGTTTGATCATCCCGAAGAGCCAGGGTGACATTTAAAGCTACTAAAGCTGGAGCAAGCAGTCAGCAGATTAACAGTCCCCTGCGGTGATGCCACTCATTACCGCAACCGGAGTTACTAACACCTCAGAGTGAAGAAGGAGCTGGTGTAAAAGTGTTAAAAATACAGATGTGGGACAGCAGCTTGGCACATAATGGTGTGAAATGACCGTGAGCCTCGTCCAGATTGTGACAGGTTAAAGTTTCTTCCTCGTGGTCAGATGTGCTGCTTTCAAAGTCAGGATACTGCTTATGAAAGTAACTTAAAGTAACTTCTGACACTGAGCTGCATTATCAACCTCTGTGGTAATTTCAGGTTTCAGGTGCATTTTAATCTGCTATGCTCTTTTAGATTTGTTTAGTCTTAGAAACTAACAGAGTAAATTTGCATGACTTATAATTTTAAATATCCTCTTTTTAAAGAACTACAAAGTCCATAAAAATCTATGAGTGAATTTAACTTCAGTCTTTCTGGCTGAGTCATTCTCCAGTTCTCTGTTTAGCTTCCTGCCTCGCATCCTCTTCAGTCTGTTCACTTTAGCCACAATGTCAGACTGAGACTAGGCAACCTGGCTTCTTCTTATAGCTTTCTGAAGCACTAAAGTTTCACATCACACTCATTTAACCCTGTTACAGACTGCAAGAACGGGCATCTTGGTCGCACAGTAGGAATGAAAGAGGCGCCCGTCTTTCTGTCCCTGTGTGGTTGTCCTAATGTTTAATAGGATTATAATGTTGCAAAACTAAACAAAGCCTGGAAAGTCTTGAAAGAGAAAGAAAAGAAATTCTTCGCAGCTCTTAAACTTTTGCCAGTCTTTTCTTAGCAGAGAAGCTAGCTAATAGTAGCATGCTAATTTGTGATGAAGCTAAGGAACGGCTTAATCGGCCTTACCAGCAGACTTTATGAAGAAGCAGAGTTTGACGGTATTGCTTTAACGTGACTACTTGAGCGGTTAGAGGGCATATTTCATGGATAAACTTGACTTTTGCTGATATCTATTTAATGCTTTGTTTATTTACATGTTGCTATCCATATGTGCTGCAGTTATCTGATAAAAAGCCTTTAAAAAGGAAGAAAATAAGGTGAGGAGTTGAATTAATTACATTTGTTGCCAGGAGCCCTACAGTTTCTTTTTCCTTTTCTTTTTAATATTTAGCTAAACACCAATTCTTTTATATAGCGCCAAATCACAACAACAGTCGCCTCAAGGTGCTTTATTTTGTAAGGTAGACCCTACAATAATACATACAGTGAAAAACCCAACAATCATATGACCCCCTATGAGCAAGCACTTTGGCGACAGTGGGAAGGAAAAACTCCCTTTTAACAGGAAGAAACCTCCGGCAGAGCCAGGCTCAGGGAGGGGCGGGGCCATCTGCTGCGACCGGTTGGGGTGAAACTACTTACCAAGCCTATGTTGTAATCCGTAACAGCTAAGGTTTATTCATTGTTCCTCTGGCCATTGCCTTTAACACCTACAATCATCTATACACTATTTGTGATGCGATTTTAAAGCTAAAATCAGAAAAGAGATAAACTTTTCCCTCTGTAATACCTCCCCATCTTTGACCAGTTAGTTGAGGATAATCCAGGCTAGAGGTACAAAAACAAAACCTACCTTGTTCAACTGTCAGTGTTGAACCAGCACAATGGTCTCCACCGACAGCGGGAAATAAGGACTCAGGCGTCCACAGATGACCCAGCAGGGTTATGTGCTGCTGATGATTTTGAAACTATGATGGTAGCGACGTTCCAGCCGATGCCACAGGGAGTGCAGTTATGAAGAGCCGCATCTCCTGCATTCAGTAGATCTGCAGCTATCCAACATTACACAACATGATTTGGCTGCTCAGCAGCTGTTACCCAGAATACAGACCGGGCCCAAATACAGGAGCACAGAGCAGAGACAATGAATGCTATTTTGCACACACGCCGTCCTGGTAGGCGATCCTGGATAACGTGTCATTGATAAATCATGTAAATGTCATTGTGATAAGTAGTTTAAATGATTGGGATCATTGAAGGGTTATTATTTAACTTTGTGGATATTGCATTTAATGCTGTATTAAATTTTCCATTAGAAATAGTAATGCTTGTATATATGATACATCTCTGCTATCATCATGTAACAGACTCTGGCTCTTGTGCTCTTTGTAACATTTAGATTTTGACACATAACCCATGATGATGGCTCGGTTGGCAGTGTCACCTCACAGTAAGAAGGCCCTCAGTTCGACTCCAGGCTGCAGCGTTTCTGTGTGGAGTTTGCATTTTCCCCCATGTCTGCATGGTGTCTCCCTGGGTACTCCATCCTCCTCCCATAGCCTCCCACAGACATTCATGGGCTAGCTTAATATACGAGTTTAAATTGGATATAGATGCGAGTGTAAGCATGAATGGTTGTTTGCACGTGTCTTCTGTTGGACAGGCTGGCAACCAGCTGGTATAGGCACCAGCCCACCATGAACCACGATCAGCCTGCAACCGGATGCCATTTGTGATTCCTGATGCACATAAGGCACATAAGATGACTTTACAAAAGCAGACATTCACTTTGTGCAACATTATCTTTGCTGCTCTAAATGTAGTAGAGTTGCAGTTAAAAGGCTTTAGTACAGCTTCAGTACCCTCATTGTCACAAGGCTGTTGATTCACGGTTTTGATTTGGCAGCCATAAATGCTGTGAAGTTTCTAACAAGCCCACTCTGTGCAGGGTTTATTTTGGCCTAAGAGTTGTAAGGATTATGAGTCATAATGCCTTTGTTGCAGACCGGATTCGGGATGTAATTCCTGATCTCTCCCCTTAGACTTGTATGTTTGTATGCCCTCTATCGACCCCAACCTCCTCCTGCTGCTGACCCACATTCTAGCCTTAAATGTATCTAAACATAATTAATTTAGTACACCTCCTCTCATGCTGTTTCACCCATACGAAGAAAAGATCTTGGTCCGAACTGAGATTAAAAGTCAAACCATCTCCAGTTTTGTTTGACAAAATGTCCAAACACCCATATATTCATTCACAACGACAGATGAAGAATCTATCTTCTTCTTTGAGAGACTGTAATCTGCAAATATTTGCCACCTGTAACTTAAAAACGGCGACCAAACTATTGTTTTATTTTTACCACACATCCCTTTCTATAACTGCAATCAGCCGGCACATTTAGGACGCAGCGACTGCAGTCCAATCAGATTACGCAGCGCGGCCTTGATCCTCATGTCACTGTTTACTGTACGCCGTTCAGGCCGGTGCCTGATCATGGCGGCTGCGGTCGGCTCTCTTTCCCAGCAGCGGACCTGAGAGGGAAAAGCTCTTCTCTGATGTGATTTGTCCAGCGTTGCTTGACCACTGATGTTTGCAGCGTCCGTGTCGTGTTCTATAAAAAGAACAAGTGAGGCTGGATTGAATTAAGAAAACGATGCAGCCTTGTAATGATGATGGTGATGATGACGGGAACGCTTCCTAATTGGCTGTTAGTCAGCGCGTGCATGCATGTGTGTGCTTGTGCGGTTGTCAGTGAGCTGAAGCAGCTGAGGTTTGTTTCATACCACAAGGTGTATTAACCCGTGCCGTGCATTGTTACCCCGTTGTGATCCGCAACAAAAAGACTGAATGACTCTGGTGTTACGCAACCGCATCAAACCGCCTCTCGCATTACTCACATTCTTTGGCTTTTTTGCCAACCTGACATTCTCCTGCTCGTTTGATAGACGAAGAATAGGAGGATCAGAGCTGGAATTTGTTGAACAAACTGCGACGCTTTGACTCGGAAATCTTTATTGTGTGTCCGTAATGCTGCACGCTCCAGAGAGATAATGCTTCCTTAACGCGTTCATCTTCTTTGTCTACGCGTGATTAGAAAAATGAGCTGTGTTGGAAAAAGTTATGGAAAAAGTTGCTAAACGGTCTTCTGAGGGTCTCTGTTGCATTTTGTTCTAATACATAAAATGAGAAAACTTTGAAGCCTCTCGGTGTCGTAAAACAAAGCCGCTGGTTTTTGCCAGAGTTTCAAGATGATGTTGCGGTATCCAAACAAGCTGGACACCACTCATCCTAGCCCTGGGCTCCTTTCTAGCTTATAATACACTTTCTTGATTCTGTGCCATTCCTCTTCTGAAGTAAGCAAAGTGTCTTGATCCTTTGCAGAGTGTGTCAAGATGTTACGGTGAGCGCAGGAATGGGGTCGCGTGGAAAAAAAAGTTCCCTCTTTTAAAAAGATCATCTGGTCCTGACATGTTCTACCGTTAAAACGACGCGTACTCCACCATTTAATAGTTCGTGGAACCACTTTGGACGGCAATAACTTGAAGTAATAGTTTTCAGTTTGACTTAAGAAGTCTCTCACATCATTGTAGAAGAACTTACATCGTTCGTACACTGAGATTTGCAGGTATTCATTAACACAAAGGTCCCACCATAATAAATCAGTTAGGTGGAGGTCTGGATTATGGCTGGGCACCTGCAGCACCTTTATTCTTGTCTTTTATTCTGTTGTAGAGTTGCTGCTGTGCTTGGGGTCGTTGTCGTTGCGTTAGCTGTTGTGTAGGCCGCCTGTGACTCTGGGATACTTTGGCGTACTGAGGAGTTCGTGCCACCGTGCTTACAGTAGGCTTGAGATGTTTGTGCTGATATGACAGAACTCGACTTCATCCATCCAAAAGACATTGTTCACGAAGCCTTGAACCTAAGCTGTTCTTTTTAAGGAGGAGAGTCTTTCTCTTTGCAACCCTTCAAAGTTAAGCACGCTTGTTCGGTCTTTTCAATGGATTTTAACACGTTCTAACTGATGCCTGGTGTAGACTCTGAGATGTAGCTCTTTGTAACACTTTCTGACTTTGGGGTGAATCTGCAGAGACATCCACTCGTTGAAGTTTGAAGACGTTTTTCACTTGTAGATGATCATTCTACAATGAGAAAGATCAACTTAAAATCGTTTGGAAATGACCTTATAACCCACGCTTCTGTGCGATCATCGTTGTTCCACCTCAGCATCACATTAACATTCACCTGAATGCTCCAGGCCTATAACTGACAGAGGGTAAATGTTCTTCTTCACATGACTGTACATGCAAAAACAAAAACGCTGGCGTTGTTATTACGTTGTTAGTGATTTAATGGGAATAAAAGACTTGACGTGACTTTTCTGGCCTCGGAGCGTGCACGGATACCTTGCTTAGCCATGCAGCCGGGCTGGATACACTTAATGATTTGGAAAAACCTCCAAAACTTTTCACACATCTACGACGAGTCGTCTGTCGTCTCTGCAGGTTCTCAAACATGACGATTTCACGAGCTTCTTTCTTTAGCTGTTCGCTCCAGCCCTATTTCTCATTTCTGTTCGGCTTGGGGAGAAACATAACATCCAGCGAGTTAAATGTTTCCCTGTTGTACCTGCTTTGTTTTCCCTCTGAGTGTAAAGTGTGAAATTCTCTAGTATCTGTTTGGGGGAGCTGCCAGTGAGCAGATGCAGGAAATGGAGACACCTCTTTGGGGGATTCATGCGGTTCAGCTGCATACTGAGATCTAATTTTGCTTCCAAAGAAGTCCATAAAGAAGGCAGAAATGTGCTGGAAATGCTGATGAATTATTGAAGATGTGACATAACGGCGACATATTGGTTACTAACCTGCAGTTTCACCTGTGTGAGACTAGAACGTGGATCCCACCACACCGTCTGCTGTAATTATATTGTTGTGACGGAGGAAAAGAGGACACAGTGTCCTTACTGTTGTCCTTACTGATGCTTTAGCGAGCTTTCTTTGTCTTTGACTGCAGCCTGTCTGTCAACAACGCTGAGCAGAGAAGGAACAAAGCACCTATCTGTCAAGCCCACTGCTCTGTGTTTTGCCAAATAATGCCACCAATGCCAGCGGACCTCTACAGCATGCCAGTGACCACGAAACCCGAGGCAGGGGCATCTAAAGGCAGTGGCTTACCGCTAAACGCCACCACGAGAAGACATTTATAAAGAATCGAAAGCGGATTAAAGTACAGTTATTTACAGCATGATGGCAGAGTTTTGTCTGTGGTAGTGACAGCGTTTGACTTTGCACCAAACAAGGGTCAACTGCAGCTGGCGGCGCTTCAAAGCGAAGCTGCAGTGAGGCGTTTAGAGTTGGATCGCCAGTTCCTCGGAAAATTCCACCGGCTCTCTGCGGGCCTGCGCCTTTAGGATTCGCCATTATCACCTGCGTTATTGTTAATATTCCAGTAACTGCAAATGTTTCTGCAACACACAATTAGCTCCCATCAGATATTTGTGGTATTGCATTAGTTCTTTGACAAGGAAATTAAACCCTATAATATGTTTTTAGGGATTTTAAAGGCACTAAGGCAGGCTCTAAATTTCATGTTTAAATGTTATAAAATACTGAAAACGTGTAACCATTTCAACCCTGAGCTAATGAACACCAGGTTACTGCAGTAATAGAACTGGGCTTTGTAGTACATTAGGTAAAAACCCACTAGATCCCACTGGAGATTTGTTGTCATAAGTTATTTGGGTTTTATTTATGTGACACATTTTTAGAGCGGTGTTAAAGTCTTAATGTACAAAAGTATATATTGCTATCTGAAAACATCCCGAGGAGGTGGTGACCACACTGAGCAGGAAATAAAGAGTTCACAGTACAAAGTGAAAAGTCCACGCTGTGACCCAGCAGCTCGTGGAACAGCCATCTGACCCACGCTTCTCTGCAGCGCTTCTTCAGCTTTGCGCTGTTTCGGTTTGAGCTCCTGCGCGGCGCTCTTCAGGCCTGACTGTGGCGTTTCACCTGTTGCTGTGCTCGACGGGGCCAGGCAGTAGCTGTCACACAGATGGCCTCACGTCTGACTCCAGAGAACGTTTTGTACACAGGAGTTCACGGTCGACTCAGTGAGCGCAAGGTGCCCAAGTCATCACCCCTCCACCACCACGCTTGACCCTCCCGCCAGCCCCTCTGTGACCCTGACTTAGATAAGTGAAAGAAAATGGCTGCCTGGACCTGTCATGCTATTTGACCTGGGATACGTTTCAGAGCCTCTCTGACGACAGACGGGCGGATTGGTGGCGTTTCCAAGAAACCTCTTTGATGAGGCAACTATTGGCCTGCACTACAACTCTCAGCAAATTTAGGATTTTAATCATAAACGTATTATTTATTCTATGTGTCTGACGGCTAAATCAGTATGCTGAACTTGTTCACAAACTTATTTCCATTATTTGACTGATGAATGTATTCTCCTTTGTCTTTATCACTTCCAACATGCTTTAATTAACCCACCAGCTAGTCCCAGCTGCCCAAACACAACATAACTGTAGCCCAGCAGTTAAACAATGGGCTTCACTCCACCGTAAAGCTGAATGGCGCTTCAGATTCAGCTGAGTGTTTGATTTAACGCTGCCATGCGATTCCTCCTCCAGCAGCTCTGTATCAGCGAGCCTTACACCCTTTAGTTGATTGCATCCGTTCTCCCGTTATAACGGCGCTTCAGCTCTCACCCCCATTGTTTTGGAAAGCATTACGTACACGGGAGGAAAGTCACTTTTCAAGCCGACTGCACGAAGCAGGCGCTGAAAATGTCGTCACGAGCAGCGTTGCGATTCTGCAACGGGAAGCCAGAATTTCCACAAACGGGTCACAACTCAGACGCAGCACTAGCAAGGTCAAGGAGCCTTAATTAACCTAAGACCACAGTCAGAGCTGCGCTGCAGCATCTGAGCTGCTCTGAGCACTCCAACTTATGCGATGGAGGTTTTGTGTCTGACCAGGCGGGGGTCCGTGTGAAGCAGGAAGACTCTGGTTGGGCTAAAGACAAAACACACAAGGATCACAGGTCTGGGCGAGAGCTGGGGCTGATTGAACGTCGGGTTCCCAGAAGCTCCGATAAAAGCCAGGGGTTCCGGTTATAGTTCAGGAGCGCAGATTGTGTTTGTGTTGCAGGTCCAAGCTCGTTACTCCTGCATTGTTGTTTCCAGATTACAGTCGTAGCTCTGAAAGCCTGAACGGGGCTCAACGAGCTGCCGAGCGTGATGTATAAAACACAAATAAATAGTGATAAAAAGTAAACTGTTTGGACATTTGATATCTCAGGCGTTTACACGGGAATAATGGCGGCTGGCCTAACATTTACCTTTGGATGTTTACTCCACTGATACAGTGTTATTGTTTTCATAAACAGGGCGCAAGTAGAGCCGCACAATAGAAACACAGCAGTGAGAGCACCTAGAGCAGCAAGAGCTGCCACACTGCGCGCAACAATGTGGCACTATTCTTCCTCTCGGGCAGGAAGTAAGCCTCAATGTGGCTTTCCTGGTCACAACTTTAAATTAATAATCCAATAAATAAATGCAATATGAAATGGTGTGACCGGAAAGTAACTCCTTGCTTTCCCACCAGTGTCGCCCTTCAGGGGTCGACTGGTGCCAAGTCCTGTGCTCAGAGAAACCCAAAACAAAGCACATCAATAAGGGGGATTTCTCCTCGAAACCTGGACTTGTATACACTTGAAAAAGAAATCTTTTTCCTCTTTGTGTTGTCTGTTGTGGATCAAAGCATGAAATTCCATTTAAAATCATGTCTCGTGGAGGAAATATGAAACACAGATCCTGATTTTAATAAGAGGCTGAAAGAGCTCTGACTCATTTTCTCTTTCTTCCCCTCTCGATGTGATCGAGATTAATCAGATAGCGTAACTGCTTTATGTAAGATGAATGGAACACACACACACACACACACACACACACACACACACACACACACACACACACTGGAGCATCACGTTCAAAGCTGACTATAGTTCCGACTCCACAAGTTGACATTCGTGTCAGTCTTCCTTAGCAGTAAACTGAGGAATTTTCCATTGACTCGGGGTGAGTTCCAACTCTTTTTTTTTTTTTTCCATGTCTGCGCTCTTAAATAAAACCAGCGAAGGTTGTAGAAGTCGAGGCAAAGCATGGGAATAATGTCTCCTCTTCTGTTGCTTTCTAAGAACAATGACATGCGTCTCATCACCTCTGAACACACTGACTGCTCCCAGCATTCATCTCGGTTGAAACGTGCAGCGTTTCAGATTCTTATCTGTCACGTGACAGCATCAGGGGGACATCTGATTGGACAGCAAATGGTAAGGTGGCCACAGCTTGGAGGGGTTCCTACTCTTACTGAGGCCTCAAAGCACTTTTAAAACGATCAACTTCATGTAAAACTCGATTGTATTTGTTTACATTTTATTTGATCTATATCATGTAAACTGACACAGCAAATAAAGCTTTAGGGCACTGACCATCAACTGGCGGCCCGCGGGCCGAATCCGGCCCGCTGAGCCGTTCAATCCGGCCCGCGACTGGAAATCCAAAATTGTGAGGATCAAAAAGGAAATAGTGGTCCACACTTTTAAAGCAACTAAAAGTGCTCTATAAATAAAGTTGACTTAGCCTAACTGAGTTGAGGCAAAATATCTATCACTCCTAGTGGTTGACTGTGGTATAGGTGATGGGAGCCTGGATCAAATGCCTTCAGTTTTGTAATGAAATGGAAGAAGTATAAACATTAAACATAATGTTAAGCCAAAATTAGATTTTTATTTGATTTTCTCCTTGGGGGTCCGGCCCCCAAGGAGAAAATCTGGCCCTCTGACAAATATAGTTGATGACCCCTGGTGTAAATTGTGTCTCTGAACACCCGTGTGTGCACCTGTGTGGACGAGCGCGCTTGTATTCAAAAGGCTTCTCCATGTAATGATTTATCAGAGGGTGTGGGGAGCCGTAGC
>VURO01024392.1:0-24670 GCA_015108175.1 Pelvicachromis taeniatus | reverse complement strand
GCGAAGCCGAGTCTCCAATTCAGTGATCCTGGCCTCCAGAGCTGCAAATAAGCTACATTTATTACAGGTATCATTACTGCTAAAGCAGGCCGAGGAGTAACTAAACATCTGACACAATGAGCAGGAAAGTGCAGGAGAGACAGGTGAAGAGGCCATGCTGCTAACAAGTTGGCTACGAGCTAGGCTAAGCTAGCGAAACAGTAAAGAGACAGTGACTGACTACTTTATCAATGAGTTACTGAGTGAGTACACAGAGAGTGTGCTTCGGATAAAGCACGTGAAGATTATACTATTATACTAAAGAAGTTATCTAAAAGTTTTTAATTAAGATGCTATACAGATAATCTACTCAAAACAACACTGTGTGTTAGACAGGAACAGGAAGTGATACTCAACCGCAGAGACAGCAAACACCAAGTGACAGCGCCACCCCTGAATGGTGGGGTGGCGCCATTCAGGGGTGGCCACAACTTGTCTTCAAGTTGTGGCTGTATTTTAATTAGTTGAATTCTATCTTTATGTGGATAAATAAATTTTGGTATCATCTGCATAGCAATGAAAATATACAGTGTTTTGTAATCATACTGCCTAAGGACAGCTTGTATGATATAAAAAAGTAACGGTCCCAGGACAGGACTTGGTGACTAACTTTTGTGCGTGAAGAAGACTTTCTCTTTACATCCAAACAGATATGATTCAAAGCACTGCAGCACAGTTTCTTTAATAGCAACCATGACTGTACCGAGATACTCTGGTCAAGCGTAAGGACAAGCAGGAATGTGTGCATTATCAGAAGCCATATGAAGGTAATGTTAAACCTTCACTGCTAAGTGTCAAAGTGTGCCGAAGCAGACTGTATGGATTGTGAAGAGTGGACCCAAAATGCAGACACAAAAGAATGTGGAACAAAACTTTATGTTAACAAAAGGTGAGCCGTTTAATAAGGCTGACAACAAAGGTGCAAACAAAAGGCAAGAAAAACTGACGCAAAACTAAGCATAACCTAAACTGGGAGAACTTTAAAAATACAACAACATGAAGAACCCTGACATGGCTCCGAACCAACCTGGACATGAAACTTGGACCCATGGCGAGAAACAACAGATGAAAGAGACAGAGACAGGCAGAAAGAGTACATTAAAATTTCTGTTTGTAAGGACACATCTGTGGGAAGGCTGTGAATTTTCTTTTCTCTAATGGTTACATTTCTTCTGAAGAAATTCACGAACTCGCCACTCGTTAAGGTTAAAGAAATTTGACCTCTTTGTCAGCCTCGCTACAGTGCTGTAAAGAAACCTGGGCTTATTTTCTTCAGTCAGTGATGAATAGTCAGGTGTCCTAACATTAAGAAAGGTGTTTTTACAGAGCAAAACACTCTTTTTTTCAGGCTGAACTACGCTCTTTCAACCTTGTGAGTCACCAATAGCTCTTCAGCTTACGCCCTATCTGCTTTAATGTGCACATTTGAGGATTATATCAGGGAGTCAAGCGTCTCTGATTTGTTGCCTTCTTTTTCATAGGAGCTGCACTAAGCAGAATTATATGAAGTGAGGATGTAACTCTATTTACAAGATAATCGACCTCCGTGGTTTTAGATCCAGCTGCTCTGCATTGTGTTGGCACATGGCACTGAAGAAGATAACGGCGGAGGAGTCACTTCCGTTAATTTAGTTACAGCACTGTTAGAAAGACATCTACTGTACTGGATGTGATTGTCCAGTTTTGCTTAAGCTGTAGAATTAAATGTTATCAAAAAAGACAAAAGAGGAAATACTGTTAAATGTTCAGTTTCTATGCCGGAACAAGATCCGGAGTACGATTAAAACAATGAATGGGATCATGTACATTTTGAGATTAGCTTGTTTGTAAAATTTTTAATTATTATTACTTTTATTTTTGCTGGTTTTTGGTTGTACGGGAGCACAAACAGTCTATATGGGGATGGGGTTTTCAGAGCGCCATGTACGACAGCCGCGCTGCTTCCTGGTCCCAACTCTGGATAGTCATGATTTGGGGGGTTTAATAAATTGGTCAGATATCTAGAAATGAGAGCAGCTCTATCTAAAGTGGTATGTATGCCATTTTGTCATATTAAGTTTTGTTTTTTGGTATTTGTGCTGTTGCCCGTTTTTTATGTACATGTGATTTTAATTTAAATTTTGCAGATATTGTATGGTTTGATTTGTGTTCTTCGTCAGTTGTCTCTTTCACTCACTATGTGTTAACAGACCTCTCTGCATTGAATCATGCTGTTACGAACCTCTTGGCTGTCTTCCACAGCACGTCTTTTATCCTGTCTTCCTTTTCTCGGCGCTGTATAAATAAAATTGAATTGAATTGAATTAAAAAGTTACTTTTGAAAAGTAAACTGAGGACATGTATAGTTACTGACATTCTTTAATAGGCATACTCTGCCTGTACATTTACAGTACAGCTCTGAAAGCACACTGCAGCACACAAAATGAAACAAAACCCTTACAGTGTTGGCCACAAACACACACACACACACACGCACACACACACTCACTGCCGTTGTGTCAACCAGCCAAAGCTCCCCCACATGGTAGCAATGTCCTCACAATGGTTTGAACTATATGTCCTCACAATGGTTTGAACTATATGTGCACACACACATTTTACCAGGTCTGCCTGTGTTACATCATAAGGTCCATGGACACAGTTAGTCATATGACTTAACTTCATCTCCTGATCTCAGCGCACACACAGACACACACAGACACACACACACACACACACACACACACACACACACACACAAACTATCACAGGAACACAAACTTGTCAGGAACACGGCCTTGGCACACACAAATGGACGGGTGCGCGCACACACACACACACACACTCCTCCCCCTCTTTACCCATCTCGGCATGACATCAGCTCATCCTGGGTTACTCGGCCTCCCGAGTGTCCTGATAGCAAAGATAAGGTAGGAAAGTCACTGATTAGCTGGGAATCTCGTTACACAGGGAGCAACGGATCCCTCCCTTCTTCCTCCTCCACTGCTGATGCCATATGTGAGTGCTTCTGAGGGCAAATAATGAGTAGCTGGAGAAGAAAATGAAGAAGACAAACAAACGCCGTCTTCACCACACTGACATAAACGCCAGGCCTTGAATAATTTGCAGTAATGTTTTTGGGTTGTGGTCTTTTGACTATTCCTATTTTAATTTTTTAATTACTGCAGCATCTTTTAAATGTTATATTCAAATCACTTTTGCTATCATCTAACCTTTGCTGTAGAATTTATATTTCGTCATGGTTTTCTTGCCTACAACACCATGTTTGTGTCTGTTTGCTTAGATATTTTGCTACATAGATTATTTTGGGTGATGGTCCGGATCGAACGTTTCTGGAGAGATCTGAAAATGACTTGTACTGACGTTCCCTATGCCAACTGATGGTGTTTGAGAGGGTCTGCAAAGAAGAATGGGAGAAACTGCCCAAACATAGGTGTGCCAAGCATGTAGCGTCATACTCAAAAACACTTAAGGCTGTAATTGCTGCCAAGCATGCTTCAACAAGTTACTGAGCAAAAGGCTGTGACAACTTATGTACATGTTATATTTTAGCTTTTCATCTCTCATAAATCTGGAAAAATTTCAAGCAAACCTTTTAAACGTTGTTATTTTGGAGTATTGTGTGTTTAATTTTGAGGTGAAAAAAGATCTATATCCTTTTCCTGCATTCTCACTTTGGTCTTCTTTGCAGCTAAGCTAAGCTATAGCATCAATAGCACCACAAACACCATCAAGAGAAACCCACTGACCAGCTGAGCCACATATTTTGAACAGTATTACTGCTGATAGATAGCTGCAGCATGAAGATAATTGTCTGAATAGCTCTCCATAGGACATAGAGGAGATATCCATGCCGGTCATTTGATGTTATAACTTTGTGACTTAGGGAGAAAAAGCACATGTGGGATATTTGCCTCCAAGGCTTTCTAAAACATATTTAAAGCTGTGAAAGGGTCAAATTCAGTCCAAACAATTAATGTAACTGGTCTGCACTTTACAATGTGTTCCCGATTTACCCAGAACCGCCATCCAATAACCACATTGATCTGCCAACACTGATTTTAGTGTTTTGGACACTTCAGAGTAAAGGAGAGAACTGACCTGCCTGCATTTGGCTGATGACCTGCTCCGTCACTGGGAGCCATAAGAGTTCACGACTGCTTTCGAAACCCAAGGCCTAAAGGCCTCGGAAACACGGGCTTGGTGACCCTGTGGCAACTTCACTAGAGAAAAACGTTTATTCTAGTTTTTTGTGAGAAACTTTGTGACCCGTTTCACAAAAGGGTATACAAATAAATCTAAACAAAAGGGTCCAAAAAGGATATAAAGTCAGGATTACTCTTTGTTTTTCACAATCTGCTCCCCGCGTCGCTCTCAAATGACTTCCTAATGCCTCGGAGTATCTTTAAGAAGTCATAAAGTGACACTGTAACACTGGAGGTTAAAAAAAATATGTTTTTCTTCTGTTCCTTCACGCCACACCTGCAGAGGCTCTAATCTACAGTTTGAGAAACACCGCCTTAACCTAAACCCATTCTCACCCTTGCCTTCACCTTACCCTAAGCTCTTTATCTAACCTTAAAAGCATCTTTACTTTTAAATTACATTATGTTGACTAAGTGAGTTTGAGTGGTCGGCCAGAAGCTCTGATGCTCCTGGAGTAACTTGTATCATTACATTGTTCTATGAGCAACCTCCATACTGACTGCCACCTGGAGGTAGCCATTCAGCAAAATGCTAAAAAAAAATAAATTATTTGGCTATTCTGGGTTTTTGAAATTGAAAATGTTCCATTAATTCACTTTAAAATTCAAACATTTAAATCCAGCTGAGGCTGTATGAGATTGCTGCGCTATTGACTTAAGTGCTCTATTCTTCTGATGTTACTGCATTTCTCGGTAAGGGTGTTGTTGCTCAACTGGTGCGTTGGGCCCATTGTCTCAAATACAAGGAGAGCAAATTGTATGCTTGAGGGAGCCCCTATTAAGACTCAATCAGTCCTTTGGTGGGGTCCACTGACCCAGAAAATGGGTTTCCACAGCTAGAGGAAATGATACTCCATAATCACCTTACTGGCAACACTGGGGAGGGATTTCACTGGGATCCCACTCATTGTTACCGAACACAGTTATTCACAAATTGAACCTTTTTGTCAAGCATACCGCAGACGATATTTTCTCTGACGAGCTTATGAATCAGAATTTATAGATAACATTTTCAAACCTGTTTATTTTCTACACATTTGCTTGTTGTTTCGTTCACAGCCTCTGTTGCTTCACGGTCTGCTAGCGTTTCCCACGCATTCCTGTCATATATGTATAACACAAGTGCAGGTGTATCATGTGTCCTTCGTGCTACTTTCTCATGGGAGTTGCAGCTGATGTTTAAAGACACACCAAAATGAACCCTGCTTTTATTCCTGCTTTGGAAGTTGAGTTATGATCTTTTAGTTTTTGAATAGGAACATTTTACCCATGCTGATGGTGCGGGATCAAAGATGCCAGTGCCAGTTCACTTCAAAATCTCTCAAATACAAATTAACTGCCATGACATTTGTCGACTACACATATTCCTAGTCCCCACAGGATGAATCCTAATATCTTAAGTGATATTTTATTGAGCCGCTGTGAACAGGATCTACAGAAGCTTCTTCTCAACTGAAAATGGCTAAAACAACAAGTTAAGTTCTTCCTTTTCAGCTAAACTATACATTTGGTTGTATTGTTCGCAGCCTTTCCCACACATTCCTGATATAAATGTGTAATCCAAGCGCAGGTGTATCGTATAGCTTTCACGTTAGTTTCTCATGGGCGATGCAGCTAATAAGTAAAGAGAGACTCAAGGAATACTCAACCCATTATTTCAAGCATATACTTTTATTCATTTCTGATTGGGAACAGAAGTTATACTACATTTTTTTACCCTCTCTGGTTTTATGGATGCCAGAACCAGTCATTATTTTGATTCAGACTAAAGTAACTTGTCATTATAGACAGTCTTAGATATTTATAGTCCCCAGAGGATGAATCCTGTGGGACCGTGCCTCACACTGAGCCTTTATAGCTGCTAAGTGACCTCTCTCTACCACCGTACGACATGTGAAAAACAACAAACTTGCAATATCCCTTAAACTAATAATGCCATATTATGACACATAATACATCTGATATGGGAGGGTCTAGTTCAGTGAAAACATTTTCCCTGTGCTATTCGGTTACACATGCCATTGCATAATCACAAGTGATTCTAAATGAGTCATTCAGGCACTTGTTATTTAAGATCTTCAGAGGACCTGTTTTGACAGCCGTGCCGATTGATCTGGCCTGGAGTCCAGTTTCACATGGGAATTGATTGTGTGATAAAGATAGAACGACTGATTGACTCAGTAAGCATTATATTCAACAGCACCACAACTACAGAAATTTAACTACACGTTGTAGCCTAGAGTCATTTTTAAAGAGAAGTAGAACTGAATGTAAAGGATTGCTCTACCTGCTGCTTTACCCCTCCCCCCTGGTTGAAGGAGGGGTCTCAAACCAATCACAGGCCAAGTGATTCAATTTGATCTCAGTTGTTCTGGGCCATTAAAACTATTCCAAAAACAAAAAAGCACCTCACGCTTTCCTGAGATATTGACAGATACTGTATAACAGGTTGAGATATTACTGGGCTGGTTGTGACTCAGGATTTAGGCTAGTTTAATCCCCGGCTTCCAACCTGAACCCTATAAGAAAGGCAAAACTGACTTTTTTTGGAAAAAAAATGATCGAGTGTTTGATGTGTTTCAGAATGATAATATTTTCAGTTCCCTGATTGCCAAGACTTGGTGGAGCTATTTAATAAAAACAACAATGATTTATTACGATTGCCTAGGGTTACAGTTAGAAGTAGGGTTGGGGTTGTCACAGATGAATTATTACAGAATGACATATTTAAGACTGGAATTTATAGCAAAGAGAATTAGAAGTTTATGCGTTGATGTCAGGAGATGTTTGATAAAGGTAAAAGAAATTTAGCCTACACCGAAGCAGCAGTGAGTCCAAATCATCGGCTGTAAGACTGTTGGACTGCGCGGGAGAGTCGCTAAAAACTGAGTAGCTAAAGCTGACTTTTCCTTCGAGAGTTAATGGAGAACAGAAGAGTGTAAACAAGATTAGTCTTTTATTTGCCTGTGGATAGACACATGACTCCAAATAAATGGTAATGCTGCTGCTATCAGCCCAAAATGTGAGTCAGTGTTGGTCCAGAAGTATTTCCATTGCCCCAAGTACTGAAATTACTACACAGTTATATCACTGTGATGTCTGTGGCCAAGCTAGCAAGCATCAGGTATTACCTCCCCCCCTGCCTACATGCTGTTATTTAAAATTCAAAATAAAACCCATATACATAGGTTTGATTTCATAAATAAAATATGATAGCTGGCTCTGGTATAAGATACTTTTTCTTGGCATAAGATACTAAGATTTCTTTTTTACTTTGTTAGGAAAATGAGAAATGGGTGCAGTGATTTATTGAACCATGCAGACATTAGGCAAAAACAGACTTTGTACAATTCTAACAAGCTTGAATATCAATATTTGCTAAGACTACCTCGGATTTGAAAAATGCTTCAGTAATGTTGAGATCCAGGCCCCGGGGGTTTTTCTATCTAGGCATGCTTGTCTACATTGTCAGTGTGATCATTGTCATACTAAAAAGATGAAGCCACCGCCAAATAGATGCTTTCAAGGTGGTATTGCATGGCGGGTGGAAAACAGACAGCTCCATAGTTCATCAGTTTTGATGATCTCCAACACCACTGTCTGAAATACAGTCCCAAACCATGACCTGCAATGGGTTTTACTGTTTCCTTTAATGCATACCTAATAGATTTTTGGGAATCACTTTACTGGTGCAAAAAAACCCCCAAAACTATCTTATATCTACTGTCAAATTTGGGTTTTATATTAATTTTAAGAAATGGTAAGAAATCATGTTTTCTGTTACACACTACTAGTAATAAAATGCTTTAAAAATGATTTACAAATTGCTCCTCTACTTTTACTTTGTAGAAGCAACACTGATCCATTCCAGGAGTTAGGTGTCACTATTGGTCACCGTTTGAAACTTTGAAAGAGACCCTCAGCCTCAAGAACTAATACTCAAGATCATTTAAAAAAGATAACAATAAAATCTAGATTCTTGGTAGCAAAATAGAAAAAAAAATAAGATTTTGGTCCAAGACATTTGCATTTTACTGTTAATATACAGGAAGACGTGGACGTGCAGTCTTTGTGTTTTTCTTTATCAGTGCGGCACAAGATAATGTGACAAAGCAATGGAATAAAGATTAGAATAAAACAACACTGTCATTACTTATATCCACTTTAACACCATGTAGCTACCTTAGCAAATGACTGGCTATGCAAAATGTGAGTAAGAGCAGATGGCAGAGGTGATCAACTGAGAGGAGACGATAAGGTTTATTGGTGACATCCCCCGGCAACACGGTGTGAGAGAGATAAACTGCTGCTGCCATGTTTGGTTTGAGTAAATATTTTTGGAGGATGGATGGTGGTAACTGCGTGAGCAGTCTGTCATATTCATGTTAATGATTGTGGAACATGTTCAGCATCTCTATGATGTTGGTCTGGTTATTGTTTGCTGGCTGTTTCCAGTAATAACCCTTTCAAAACAAACTGTTTTTCAGTCAGTGCAGGTCAAATTATAGTCAGAGGCGCCACCGTGAGGCTACTTATAGTAGAGCACGATTATTCTGCAGGCTTGCACATGAATGTTTATGCAGTATGAGTCGCCTACTAGTCTCACACAACATAAAAGTCCACATACAGGGGAATTAAAACTGCGCTACATTATGGGAACCATCCATCCATTCTCGACCTTTCAGGGTCGCGGGGGGCGCTGGAGCCTATCCCAGCTGTCTTGGGGCGAGAGGCGGGGTACACCCTGGACAGGTCGCCAGTCTGTCGCAGGGCTAACACACATAGACAGCCGCTCTCACATTCACACCTATGGGCAATTTTTAGAGTTTTCTATTAACCTATCCCTACAAATTGCATGTTTTTGGACTGTGGGAGAAGCCAGTGTTTGGGTGGAGAACCCACGCAAACACGGGGAGAACATGCAAACTCCACACAGAAAGACCCCGGCCTGATGGTGGAATTGAACTCAGGACCTTCTTGCTGTGAGGCAACAGTGCTAACCACCGTGCCACTGTGCTGCCCATGCCCGTGCAGCCTGTGCTGCCCGTGCAGGGGGCAGCACCATAATGTTCATTATGGGAACATCTATATCAATTGTGAATTACCACTTTTTTTTTTTATTATTCACTTATTTATATATGAACTATCTGAGATAACAATCTATCTCAAAATATTTAAAGTCATGTCATTTTTATTTAAAAAGCACATTTAAAAACAACAAGAGTTTAAATGAGTTTTTCAAAGATCCAACGCTGGAGAGGTCCCAATGTGCAAGCTCAGTTTATTTCACAGTTTTGGAGCTGCTACTGCAAAACCTCTCTGTCCTCTCGATGTTTCAGCCTGGATCTGGGAACAACAAGAAGATACTGTTCAGCAGAGCTTAGTGATGTAGCCGGTGTGTATAGTTAACAGATCACTGAGATGGCGGGATGCCAGCCCACGTTAACCAGTCCACAGTTAATCAGTGCAAAGAAGCCAGTATGGGAGTAATGTGGTCTTGCTTGCCTGTGCCAGTTAAAAGTCGACCTGCAGCACTTTGGACCAACTGCAGTCGGCCAATCTGTGACACTCTAATGCCAACATAAAGTCCATTGCAATAGTCCAGGCGGTGTGACGTCAAGGTTTCACCTTTGCAATCATTCATAACTGAACGTAGCATTGAGACAAGATGCAGGTGTGTTGCTTGCCGTCAGCTGTTATCTGTCCTGTTTGTCGTTGTATCGTTTTCATTTGTTTTCATCCAAAATATCTGAAGCTACATCATTTATTAACATAAGGAAACTATTTGCTCACTGTGTTTATTTGTGTCTCAGTGTTTTATGACTCAGTTAAACCAGCAGGTCATATTGTGTTCCTAAAATTATTATTGTTTTTTTGGCATTAAGCTAAAAACCAATGTGTGACTGTTACACGGAAAAATGGAACTAATGCTTTCAAGAAGACAAAGAAGAGAGAAGCGAGCAAATATTCTGGCTTAAGTACTATAACATGCATTTTTAGTATTATATAATAAAAGCAGGAGTTTAAAACATTTTAGTTTTATTCATTTTATAAACCCTGTCAGATTAGCTCTATATTTGAGCATAGACAGATAGAGTGTCCCACATTAACAGTAAGTTTAGTAAATATCTTTACACTGAAAACAAACAAACAAACAAACAAACAGTTTGCATACATGGACTTAAAAGCTTGGTGGTTCCTTGAGGTATTGGTATTAACAAATTTGCCTTATACGTGAAATATCCCCATTCTGAGACCAGGAGGAGACACAAAGCCGAGCCCAAGCAATGGAAGGACATCTGGTGTAAAGTCCCTACCAAAACAAAAATTTACATCCCATCTGGTGGGGACCTCCGGGAAAGAAGGGCGCAGCACAAAGTATCTACGTGGATTTAAAAGCCGTGGGCAAACTTAAGTGAAGGATTGAAAGTGTCTCTCAGGCTGCTTTTAGGCCACAGAGGCACTCAAAGGGTAGATTTAAACAGAAAGCCAAACATTAAAATCACACAAATACACACACACAAAAAAGAAAATACACCAATAAATAAATAAAAGACTGGAGGCAGGCGATAAACAAGACAGCTAAAGGACAATAAGCATAAGAGTTTAAAACAATCACGTCCAAAGAAATCACATAAAAGCAGATCAATAAAAATGAGTGTTAAGAAGTAATTAAAATGAAAAAGTAATCCGAGCTAAGCGTACGAGGCCTGGAAAGATTTTCTTTGGAGCTTTTTACTACGTGATGTGTATTTTTCACTAGTTTTAGATGTTTTATCAGGAGGTACGTCACTCCATTCAGTGTTTCTTTTTTTCCAACGTATGGTGAGCATCACAGGGCTGGAACAAGGTACATTTTGGACATCACAGGACTAAGACAGAAAGAAAGACAGCCACTCACTCGCATACCAACTTATTCACACCTAATATCAAATCATCGTCTTTGGACTGACAGAAAGCCGGAGGAAACTCGCACAGATACGGACATATCACCATCTGCACAGCCAGCCCAGACAAGAAGGAAGTTCAGATCTTCTTGCTAATTAATTCACAGATGTCCCACATAGTTGAATTTTTCATACAGATACCAACAAAACCTCAACCCAATAAAAACCTATGAAGTTAAGCAGGGCCGTAAGCTATCTACACCTCAATGTCACTACAGGACAATAAATCAGAATACCTCAAAAGAAGTTTATTAAATATGTAATATTTCTTACCGATTATTTCTCATTTGTCATTTTATTTATTCTTCATAGTGTAATTAAAGTAACTAATAATGTAATGTATGTATGTGGTTTTTGTATCCAGAAACAAAGACTGATGCGACTGACCACAAGGTGGAGTCAGTGAATCATTTTTCCAGAAATAAGTGTACCACTGCCTTACACAGCACATTACAGTAAACTACACCTAAGTTTACGTTTTTCCCCTTTAGATGACAGCAGTGCACAGGTGAAGACGAACCTTGCTGCTTCAGGTGTTTAATGTTATTTGTACTGTTTCTCCTCTAAATTCAAAAATCAGTCGTTTTTGGTCAGTAATGTCTGAGTTACCCACTACCAGTGAGATGTTTTGATTTTATAGTGTAACATCTGAAATATTTATCCAAACTAAAATATGATTATCGGACAAGAAACTTCAGTTTTACCACAAAATGATAGTGTTAAAAAAAATGTATTAGAAAAAACTGTAAAAATTTGCATATTACTAACAATCAGAAACAAAATATAAATAATAATACAAATAAATCAACAGTATAACAAGCCAAGTGAAAGTCAAGTTTTTCTTGGCTTTTCTAAAGCGTCAAAGTTGTGTGAGGTCATTTTAGTTCATGTTTGTCACTGATTATTGTTACACTAATAACGTCCAAACAACAGGTCAGAGAACATTTTTCAGTCATTAATTCAAGCTTGATATCTGGTATATCCATATATGTCATACTTTATATATGGTACCCCAAACATTTTAGAGTAGTCGTTTATTATTTCATGTTTTGATACAAGGATTGGTTGATTAAAAAACAAAAAACAATTAATCAACAACTTGAGAACATATTTAAAGTTGTCAGCTCAGAAATTGGTAAATTGTAACACGCTTTTAAAATACTCTTCACAGGCCACTCGATGAAATCAGGAAACATTGCGCAGAATTATTGATGATTAAAACAGTAATTTGTTTTAAAAGGCTTTCTTATTTAAAGACCAACGTAAACTGTACAAAAAGCCATCTTCAAAACAAAAAGGTGAAGAACCTTTTCCAGTCTCCGCCTCTCGTCATGACGTTTTGGTGTGCTGGTATCTTTTTGTGTTGTTGAGCGTTTGTACTCACAGAACTTCACCTCAGAAGTGTAGTTACGCTTCCAGGTGGTCTTTTGCAAACTCGAGAGCTGCCTCACTTTTTTTTTCCTTTTTGGAGACCGGTGGTTTCCTTTGTGGTGTCCTCTCATTAACACCATTCACACTCAGTGTTTTCCTTATGATAAACACACAAAGAGTGAATTTTTTTAGCAAGTGATTTCTGCAGGCGTGTTGCTGTTAGCTGTCGATTTTTCAATTTTTTTCATTACTGAATGTTATGGTCTTCATATTTTTGGGACAGCCACTACTTGGGAATGTAATGATAATCTTGAAATTGTAGACAATACATCTGTGCTTTTGTAGCCTCCTGCATCTCCGTAATGCTTTCACTAAGAGTCTTTAAAAGTTGTTTTCTCTCTTGAGAAGATCAGACTTTTTCAGTATCTGCACTTTGCATGCTTTCATTTATACGCCTCCACGCTGATCCTTAATTGGAAATCCAGTTAGCCTGGAAATAAATCACTAGTACGGAAGATCAGTTGCTTTTCCAGCCTAAACTGTGTCCACTGACTGTGACATGAAAGGTACAACTTGTTCTTGTTATTAGCGTAGTCATGGTGTTTCTCTAGTTGAGTAATCAGAGGAGGAATCCTGGTAATTTCTGGTAATTCACTAACTTTTTCCTGAAACTGTCTCTCTTTTCTGGATGTTTTATTTTTCATATGACTAATAATATCCTAACTGAAACCTCTGGAGCCAAAGGTTCCTCTGGCCACCAGAGGCTGGTATTCCTCACAGACTTCAACGTTGCACTCCTCAGCTTCAGCCATGAAAACGAACAAAAATATCTGTCTTTCTACAACAACTGTATGTGGGAGGATTTGATTAACTCATCCCTTTGGATTCTGTTAAGTTATCATTGTCAGCAGTGCGGCTGCTTTGAGTGACAGACGGGAGAAGACAGTCCTTCCTGGCCTCCTTGAATGTCTCTTGAACTTTACTGTGCTGTTGATGTCTTTTGGAGCATTTCGGGAGAATTATCTGATAAATAATATATGTGTGTGGTGTGGACCGTCCCAAATGTCTCTGCTTTAGTCGTTACTTAGGATCAATTAGCAGGAAGCTGATAACCTTGTACTCCACCCTCAAGGAACAAACATGGCAACGTCCAAAACTAAATATATAGAGTACAGAAACCAGTAAGTGAGATCATAGCAGCTACGTGCAGCCTTTCCACAGAGTCTATGATTAGAGCAGAAGATCAGAAACAGAAGCTGAGGTTGCACGGTGTCTAACTGGGGTCTCTTTCGCCCCGTTTCTTGCGTTTTAGATGTTTTAGATAATGTTTTTATTTTGGAGACAGACAGGCAGGTGGACAATATTACCTGACGAGGTGTAGCACACTCCAAACCCTGTCTGAGGTCAACAGAAATCATCATCTACAGTGTCTGACTCAGTTACATTCACCACTGATGAAGTTATCATGGTCGTGCTGCAGAGCCTGTATTTTTTTTTTTTTTTTTACCTCGTATCTCTTTCATTCACCACATCATGGAGCAGCGTTTCAGTCTTGCCCACTCGTTTGACCTCTGCTGGAAATCCAGACAATCTGGTAATGATGTCACTTTTCCGAGCCTATCAAGAACAATTATTGTCCAACGCAACGACACGTGCACGGGGGCGCAGACAGACGTACATAAACACTCATACACACGCATGTATCTACATATATATATATATATATATATATATATATATATATATATATATATATACAGACACGATATAATTAAGAAATAGACTTATATAAACAGAGTAATACAATATCTTAAAACCCATTTAGAAGGAACACTGAAATAAACCTTTGGCTTATTGCGTTTGTCAGTTCTCTGAAACTGATTGGTCGGCCTCTTTCCTTCAGACTGATGAAATATTGTCCAGGAGATGAGTGAAATCTTGACTCCTCTGATAAACAGAGGTTGTTAGAAAGAGGTCTGGAGGGAAGCATTGAGGCCAAAGAGAGGAGAAGCAGGTAATAATGGTGGATTTTTTTGGAACAGACCGTAGCTGGAGCAGGTTTCACCAAGGTCCCTCTTTTTCCAGTCTCAGAGCCTGTGGGTGTAGAATAACACAGTACTGTGACCTTGTGTCTCGTCCTCGTGACAGATTGACAGAAGCACTATTTCTTTCTGCCTTTTTCTTACAGTTGAATGCAAGTATTCAAGTATTCTTTTCTCCTAATGAGAAAGTGGAGAAGAAAGAAAAGGTTTGAGACAAGAAAAGATCTGGCAGGAATCGAGCCAACAGAGTCAAGTTTAGCAGAGAGAACGGTGGAGAGAATATTTTATTCATATCAAAAAAGCTCAATATTTGTGGTTAGAGCCCTGGAGCCCAGATTTTACCATTAATAAATAAAACAGACCTCATGCTTTGTATCACAGCAGTCATTGCTAAGCAGACAGACTGATGTAAACATATTAATATTGTATGGCAATAAAAGGAATTAAAATACAGGCGCCAAACCTCAGTGTTGCTTTTGTACAGACTGTAGTCATGCATTCAATTAAATTTTATTTATATACAAATCACAACAATAGTCACCTCAAGACGCTTTATATCGTAAAGTAGACCCTACAATAATACATACAGTGAAAAACCCAACAATCATATAACCCCCCTATTAGCAAGCACTTTGGCAACAGTGGGAAGGAAAAACTCCCTTTTAACAGGAAGAAACCTGTTAAAAGGTTTCTTCCTGTTAAACCTCTTCCGGTTTTAACCCTCAGGGAGGGGCGGCCATCTGCTGCAACCGGTTGGGGTGACAGAAGGAAGACAGGATAAAAGACATGCTGTGGGAGAGAGCCAGAGATTAATAACAAGTATGATTCAGTGTAGAGAGGTCTATTAGCACATAGTGAGAAAGATGACTGAAGAAGAAACACCCAATGCATCATGGGAATCTCCCAGCAGCCTACACCTATTGCAGCATAACTAAGGGAGGATTCAGGGTCACCTGATCCAGCCCCAACTATATGCTTTAGCAAAAAGGAAAGTTTTAAGCCTAATCTTAGAGGGTCCTGTAAACTGAAGGCTCTGCCTCCCATTCTACTTTTAAATACTCTAGGAACAACAAGTAAGCCAGCAGTGTGAGAGCCAAGTGCTCTAATGGGGTGATATGATACTACAAGGTCATTAAGATTAGACAGGGCCTGATTGTTTAAGACCTTGTATGTGAGGAGCAGGATTTTGGATTCAATTCTGGATTTAACAGGGAGCCAATGAAGGGAAGCCAATATAGGAGAAATATGCTCTCTCTTTCCAGTCCCTGTCAGGACTCTTGCTGCAGCATTTCGGATTAACTGAAGGCTTTTCAGGGAGTTTTTAGGACCTCCTGATAATAATGAATTACAGTAGTCCAGCCTAGAAGTAATAAATGCATGAACTAGTTTGAAATTGAAAACATATTGTTCTGATGATTACAGAAAATGGAGCTTTGACTCATGTCCTGCACTAGATGATGCTAAAAAAGCAAAGTGGCAAATTTCCTCAAATTTAAAGAGCCACTTGAGGGTGGCTACCACAGGAAGTCAGTCCACACTCACTCCCATGTTCGAAAGCCCAAATTTAAAGGGGGCATGTTATGCTCATTTTTTTTAGTTTAGTCCTATTTGTTGTTTGTGGTGTGCTGTGTATGCTCTTTTTTTCCCACATGACCTCCAACAAAGTCTGCCAAAGGCCTCTTCCTGTTAAAAGGGAGTGCCTCCTCCCCATTTGCTTCTCACAGCAGAAGAAGAACTCCCTTTTCACTCGAATTCTGTAGCATCTTCACCTTTGCAGCGACTGTTGTGAACCAGTGCTATAAAAATACAACTTAATTGAATTTCCAGCTCAGTATCATTATTCTTGGAGCCTGCTAGACCAGGTTTGTATGATTCATAGATTTAAAAAAAAAACAATAAAAATAACAAACAGAAATTTTGAAGGGCAGGTGGGTGGGGCTTGAGTAATGTCCGTGAGATGATTATATTATCTTCTATGTTTGAAACGTTGTCCATGCTTAACATGATGGATGGACTGCTTATTGCACCATGAAAGTTTGTTTCCGTCATTAAATGGTTTTTAAAAAAAATGGAAAATAAATAGCTTTTTAATTAATTAACTTATTTTTTTTTTGGATAGTGTAATATGGAAACAAACTTCCATACATGTACTGTCCAGCCAAAAGAAAAAAAGTCACCACCTGGATTAAACTTTAGCAAAAAGTTAAGAGCTGTCCACTGAAATGGAAGTCGAGGTTTAGCAACATATTATTATCGTGTGCCCAAATAATGAGGTCAGCTCTCTACATGAATATACTCTTCATGAAAAGACCAGGTTTTTTAATCAATGGATTTGTTTGGTGTAAGTTGTGAATGAATGATTCAGAGAGCATGAGACATCTTCTTCACAGGATGTCTCATGATCGAGTGCAGACTTTAACCCCATTAAGAAACGGTGGGATGTGTGAAGAAGAATTTACAGAGTGGTCTGACTTTCCCATCACCAACACAAAATCTTGGCAAAAAAAAAAATCCATGCAATTCTGAATGGAAATAAATACCATATATCTTCCATTAGTAGCCTGTCTCTTTTAAATGCCGGTTTGAAAACATGTCACGACAAATAGACGCCGTTCTCTAATAGTAACCGGGCAATCTTTGATCCAGAAGTCCCTCCGCGCTGTTGTCGGTCCTCCCGTGTCTCATCACTCGGCCACCTGTTTCCAATCAGACGTCATCTACGACCAGCGGCATTTAAGCTGGATGCGTGGTAACTGTAGAAGTGGGATTATTACACTGAACTGGAACTGTCGGCTAGCGAACCTGCTAACTGTGATTTTCTGCTCTTTTACTTCCTCTCCTGGAGAGTCAGGTGGAGAGATGTTTCGGGGAGCACCACTCGTGCACTGGGCTAACACAGACAAGGAGGCACTCGGGAGCAAAGGAGGAGCACAATTGGGAACTGCATTATTTGTGAACTGTTGGAATACGTTTTGGAGCACTGTAAGTAAACACACTGTCTTTTCACCTCAGTCTAAAAACCGCGCCTGGGTCCTCTTTCCCTCTCGCTTCTGTGACAATTCCGTCTGAAAGGTGAATAAGAGCCGGTCTCCAATAACCGCCGGTCTCTTTTAAATGCCGGGCCGGCTGGATAATTTTTTTAATAAGCACCTGGTCTACTAAAGGAAGATATACGGTATTATAACATTGCATAAGCTTCGCAAATGTGAGCTGTCATCAAAGCGAAAGACTGTCTAATGAACTATTAGAGCAGGCAGTGCATATAACACTTGTTCTTTGATAACCTTTAACTGCAGGCTACATTCACACAGTGCTTTATGTGCTGATGGATGAACGGGGGGGAATTTGGCTTTCATCATCTTGCCCACTGTCACATACAGACTGGAAGAGTGAATCGCTGACCTTCTTTCTTTTTACATAATAACTGTACCAGGTGAATTTTGTCACAGTTATCCAATTTTGTTTTGAATTATTAGAATGGCTTAAAATTGCTCATATTTAGGGGTGTGATTGTTATTGTTGTCACTAACTGTGTGCTAGGCTTCATGTCAGCTAATTTGACCCACAAAGTTAGACTCATCAACAAGATCTGTGTAGAGATGATTCATTTTTCTAATGTTTTTAATGCTATTATGTGACAAATAATACAGGAATGTTAGTCAAGTAGTCTATTTACTGCAGTGTTACCTCATGTAGACCAGGTGGAAACACCCATGAGCAGACTTTTGGGTTGTGTCAGGAAGGTCATGTCATGTAAATTCTGATCCAAATCAAATATGAGAATCCTAGAAAAATAAGGGCGAGAACCAAAGTAGCAGTTACTTAAAAAAACAATGCACCAATAGAGTCTTTGCATGCACCTTGCTTGGTATCATAATATGTCCACTCCAGGAACCAAAAATCCCATATGATCATGGCCAGTTTGTCAAAACACAAAGGTTTAAAATAGGAAATCAGAACTCAAGGGATGCTGCTGCAGCTTTTTATCTGATTATTTTTGGAGTTTGGTCTTTATATAAAAGGTTGTGGGCCAAGTTTTGCTAAAAAAAAAGTGCCATATTTTATCATATCAGTTTTTCTTCAGGTCTCTGCATTGGCTTCTAGTTATATTAAAGACTTTTTTCTGAAGCTATGCATGGCCTTGCTCCATTGCAACTCTATCAAATATGAGCTGACTCAGGCCTTCTGGCTGTTCCAGGGAGCCAATAAAATGTTGTCAAAGAGGATTATGGTTTTTATGCTCCCATCTGCTGGTACACAGTGAAAGCAGACTGGAAAAATCTGATTTCTACCATGCATTTGATTGGTTTTATTTTTTGTGCTACAAAAAGTCCTTTCTAGTTTATTCTATAGCTCACCTTGGAGACAGACTTCTATCTTTTCCAGGCATAGATAGTTTGGATTTTTCTATAAGTTAATGTTGTTGGTTTTGTGTGAATCACACATTTCATTTGTAAAAACATTTTTAATAATTGAAATAATTTACATCTAGTCAAAAACTGAACAACTCCGTCTAAAGAAATGTCTGCTGGTTCATCCACTAGAATCACGCGCTGGGTTTGCATCCGGCCCGACGAGGAATGTAGATTTACAAGCCCGTGCAGTCATGCAGATGTGGAACCAAAACGCAAGTGTTATTGTGTATCCCCTAGTGTGTAAGTCCACCGTCTCCCCCCTCACCATCCACACGCCTTCTGGCCTTCCACCACACCTCCTCCTTTCCTTCCATGCTGTTCACGTCTGCTCCATCCCTCCCCCCCACCAGCGGCAGGAGCTGCAGCATCCCTGCTGGGCCTTGCCTGTTTATCTCTTCCGAAGTGGCCATGATTAATGAGACCCTGAACACATCCTCTCTTTCCCCTGGACCTGGGGAGCCCCACAGCTGAGTAAACAAGCCCAGCCGCTGTTCCACCATGTGGCCCCAACCCCTGGTCTGAGGTGGACCGACAGGGAACTCGCTAAAACAGGTAGCGACTCACGAGATCTGTCAAAACTGTGCTTTCCTTTAAAGTCTACATATATGTGGACAGCCAAACAAAAATTAATCTGAGTATCGATGGGTGAAAGAAAAAAACATTCTGTCCTCCTGATACTCAGTTTCCCTGAACACGTGTGGCAGCTATTCATACATGTTGATTCCTTATGGTCAAGCAGTTCCTGAGAGACTCTATTTTCTCTGGAAAAAGCCCATGCTGTGGCCGCAGATTTATTACCTTCTTAATCATTCTTTGAAATGAATGCAGTGACTAAGGTTGTGGTTTCTGAGACCTGCTGGGAACGTGTTACGTCATGAAAAGACAGACGATCGCTGCCTTATGTGAAGTGACCGAATATATAGCATGAAATGAATTTGAATGTAAAGATGACACATCTATGACAAATCAAAAGTAATCAGCGACATAAATATGCTTTATTTCAACTCAGTTTTAGTGCAATCTTAAATATGTCTGAATCAGACAAAAGTATTTTATAATTACAAGTAATGAGCACTAGGCAATGATAGGCAGGACCTTCTCTTAAAACTATTTTATAAATCCTATAAAATTCTTGTGGAGGTTTATATAAACCATGTGAATTTTTGGGGATGAATGCTGTCTGCTTATTTGCAGATATATCCAGCATGAGTAATGCCAGATTTTTAGCAAAGATTTGCTTTTGGCAGCAGGTTTGAAGATTGATCTTTTGATCCCCGTGCTCTGACAGGATGGCTAATCAAAACAGATACCTAGACGACAAAGGCATTACTTGTGGGTAGAAAACAACATAATTGCCAGCAGAATATGGAATTTAAAACAGCTTTATTCAGCAGGAGCTGCTCCCAGAACCACCAGAAGACAAGAACACGAAATACTTTCCGAGTCGAGGGATACCACGTGTCAAATATAATCTGCGTTCATGACAAATTTCTCCTGATGTGTGTACCGTTTCTATTACTTATCAAGATTAGCCTCCACTTGCGTCCCAAAGAGCTCTCAGTTTGGCTAGGCCAGACATTGGTGCCAAATGTTTGTTTCTCATCTCATCTGTGGTGTCAAATGTTATGTTCCAGACCCAGCAGGAGGGCTTTCTCCTCCAGCAGTGCCAAAGTGGAATTAACAACTCTAACGCCCATCATTATCTTCACAGGTGATGCCATAGAGCACATTATATGATGGTCACTTCACTTTTGGGCCCATTTGTTGACAGGCATTTCCTGTTTTGGATGTGTTTGTATTGAAAAGTGTTGAACGTAACACCATGCACCATCACAAACTTGACCAGAGGTTGACTTCATTATTTATTACACCTTTTGACTGCACTTCATTCTGTTATTTGTGCGATTCCATACATGAGCTTTGTTTCTTAAGCCAGTTTCACACATGCACTGCATGTTTCTGGATTGCCTACCAGATGCCTTTCCTCAATTTCCTGCTTCCAGTCTCAAACCAGCAATCTTGGTTATGGAAGTTATTGCAAAATAAACATCCCCCTCTTATAGTTCTTATGAAGGGGCTTGGGGCTTGTCTTGAGTGGCATCTTGAGCGGAGCTACAGGAACTCTTTCACTCAAGGCATTTTATATTGTAAGGTAAAGATTTACCAATAATACAGAGAAAACAGAGAAAACCCCCCAAAAATAAGTGAGTGACGATAAAACACTCAGTGCATAATTTGTATGTGAAAAAAGAAAGTTTTAAACCTAATCTTAAAAGCAGAGAAAGAGAGAGTCTGTCTATAATCCAGGAACTACAAGGAAACCAGCAGTCTGTGAGTAAAGTAAATTTGATTCTTAGTTTAATAGGGAGCTAATGAAGAGAGTGCAGTATGGACAAAATATGCTCAGGAATCTTGCTGCAACAATTTGGATCAACTGAGGCTTTTCAGGGAGTTTTTAGGACATCCTGACAATAATGAGTTATAGTAGTCCAACCATAGAAGTAATACATACACTAGTTTTTCAGCATCACTCTGACATAGGATGTTCCTAATTGTAGAGATATTGCACACATGCAAGAAAGCAGTCCTGCATATTTGTTTAATATGGACACTAAAAGACATAGCCTGCTCATAAATGACACCAAGATTCCTCACAGAGTCACTATAGGCTGAGGAAATGCCAGAGTAGGCAGAAAGCTGGTTAGACACCATGCATTTGATCATTTTTAGGGCTGAATACAATAACCTCAGTTTTATCTGAATTTAGAAGCAGGAAATGAGAGGTTATATATGCTTTTATATCTTTAAGACATTAGAGCAATAAGAGCAGCTCCATCCAAAGTAGGATGAATGGAATCTCACAAAACAAGACCACGTTTTCAAAAAACACACATTATTTTTTGGACATGACTCAGCCACACAAGGGTAAACATGTCACTCCTGGTCCAAACTGGTGATGTGACCAGAGAAAACTACAGAGTCCGACTTTGTTTTGGCAAAGTTACACTGATCAAATATTGATTTTAGTGAACGCTGATTGGCATAACAAGGTGTCATTTGAATTATAATTTTTTTTACATTTACCCTTAGCCAGCAGTTTCAGGGTTCCTTCAAAGTCACCTGCTCTGCCCTGCCCTGCTTGGGAGACAATTGACTATGGCACTATGGTTGCATGTGTTTCAAGCTTCACATGTCTCAAAACAGAATTGAAAATTACCAGTGTTTGTTTCTCAGCTGGTGCGTTGCCAAGTGGCGAAAAATGATTAGAGGCGTGAACAGGTTGGTGGCATATCGGGGGCTTCTGTTC
Organism: Pelvicachromis taeniatus; assembly: GCA_015108175.1. Taxonomy (NCBI): domain Eukaryota; kingdom Metazoa; phylum Chordata; class Actinopteri; order Cichliformes; family Cichlidae; genus Pelvicachromis; species Pelvicachromis taeniatus. The sequence goes on along the minus strand of VURO01024392.1, from coordinate 2,344 downwards.
ATGGCTATGCTTCCTCCTCACCGTCACCCAGCCTTCCATTTTTCCTGGTTGGTCAGAACAGTCTGCTGGGAGGGAACTAACGGTGGCTAGACTACCTTCAGCCACACTAAGTACAGCAGTCTGGCTAGTTGTTGCTTATAAGTCAACATTACAAGCAGCCTATTATCCTTTAAATGGGAATGAGTGCAGATATTTGAATAAAATGTTCTTTCAATTTTAATTTGTTTGCCTTTTTAGCTTTTTGCTTTCATTCGTTTATGAAAATTATAATATATTGTTTTCAAGAAATCAATGACAGCATTCACACAGTTCTCCCAGAACTACAAAACAAAATCAGAAGTAATTGAAACACAAAGAAACACACACGGGTCTTCATGATTAAACATCCTTTCTGACTGACATGTGCTTCAGTTTATCCACTGATAAGAGGCCTTTATATGCACATCCATGTACCTTTGGAAAGACTCCGACTGATGATAGGTGGATGTATCCCCATCAGTTCTTTAAGTTTTTGGAGGATGTGAGGGCTCTTGATGCACATGTGTGAGTATGTGTTTGTATGTGTAACTGTGCATCCATGTGAGTGCTAAGGAATCCCCTGGTAGCTGGTGCCATAGTATGGGATCAAGGCGATGTGTGTGTGTGTGTGTGTGTAATGGATACAGTGATCTCCATCATCAAGGCCTTCTTTCCAGGACTGAATGACTAGCTGGCTGGCTGGGGGCGCCTGGCCTGTCTGTCCCCATGTCTACCCATCTGTCTCTGTGCAGAAGTGTGAGGTGAAGGATGGGGAGCCGGGCAGATGTACAGCCATTAAGTGCTGACATGGGTGAGAGCCGTGGTTCTGAAAGCCTGTGGGAAGGCGGAACCATAGAGTTAGTAAAACTGGTGAACACCAACGTTGAAAGAGAGAAAATATTTCTTTGAAGACCTGCAGGTTGTCATGGATGCATTTATTCAATCTAGACTACACTACTGCAAGGCTCCCCACGTTGATTTGAAAATGTTTTCAGGTGATCTAAATTGAAACCGTTTTAGTTTTAAACAGAGTGGTAAAAAACATTAAAGAATTTCCCTTTTAGCCTTTCCTTAGTGGTTACCTGTTGGTTTTATGATTCATTTCAAGGGTTAATTAATTGTTTAGAAATTGGGAAAGTGCCTTCATATTTTACAAAACTCTATTACTGTGATCCAGACAAATTACACTTTCATCCTGACACGTTCTTTAATGCTGCTTTGTCAAGTGCGTTTCCCATTAACCCTTTATTTACCAGACCTAAAGGACTTTACATTTTTGGCTTTAAAGTAACAAAAAAATAAACAACAAAACAATTCTCATCCTTCAGAAACCATCTGAAATTTGCACTTAGTCCACGTCAAGCACACATGGTAAACAAGGCGGAGCTGACTTTTTTCTGACCACATTCAGACAGAAGTACCTTGTCAATGCCTCGTGCTACCAAGAGACACCAAATTTCCCTGTAAAGCTTGTTTTCTTTTTTCCCATGAAATTGCTTGAATTTTGTCTCTAACACAAACGGTAAAAGAGTTATGGCTATTCAAAAAGGGCTTGTAAAATTTACTACACAGTCATATATCAATTAACGGTATCCTGCGATTTCATCTGTAGCTGTTTCAGTCTTAAATCTGGACAGCCAATTTCTATAATTGGGCTAAATACAAAAGAGTGTTAAGATGGGAGTAGTTAAATCATTGTTTAAAATGTCATCACCTAGGAACCTAGGCCTCTTCACAGACTAAGAATATTTATGGAGTTCCACAGGGTTCCATGCAAGGACCAATACTCTTTCTACATAAGTTTCCCTCAGACAGTATCATTACAAGGCATAGCAAATGCTATCATTCCTATGCAGATGACACTCAGCTTTATCTGTCGATGAAACCAGATAACACACACCAATTATTTAAACTGCAGGTCTTAAAGATATAAAAGCCTATATGCCATCTAATTTCCTGCTTCTAAATTCAGAAAAAACTGAGGTTATTGTACTTGGCCCTAAAAATCTTAGACGTATGGTGTAATCAGATACTTACTCTGGATATTACTACCTTGACCTTAATAACACCGTGAGGAATTTGAGTCATTTGTGACCAGGTTGTTTCCTTCAGTGCACATATGAAACAAATATGTAGGACTGCTTTCTTCCATTTGTGCAATGTTGCTAAAATTTTAAAAATCCTGTCTCAGAGTGATGCCTAAAAGCTAGTTCATGCATTTATTATTTCTATACTGGACTACTGTATTTCATTATCAGGTTGTTCTAAAAGCACCCTTTTAGAACAACCTGATCTCTACCCCCCTACTTTCTAGACCCTGATCGGG
>VURO01024388.1:72597-90097 GCA_015108175.1 Pelvicachromis taeniatus | reverse complement strand
CAAGCCCCCTTTTTAAACAAATATGAGAGTGATGGCAGATTTGTAGTAGGTCTGCCCATTTTACTTTATTCTACTCAGGGGGAAAAGCCTACTTCCTTTTTCTTATTTAAGATCAATGTGCCTTTTAAGGAGCCATTGATTACAACTCGGAATCCTCTCTGTGCCTTGCGTGCTCCAAAGGGACGACTGACTTCAAATACGAGACTGCCGTGCCCTGGCATAACATGGTGAAATGGGTAGAACATAAGGAATGAATGAGAGAGTAGGGTGTGATAACTGAGAGCACACCATGACAAAGTGGAGGGATTTACCGTTGGGCCCACAGCACTTCATTTGCTTAATAACAGATCATTCTATAAGAAAGTGGCGCTCGGAGGGGGATATCACCCAACGAGGATGTCTCACTTGCAGAAATCCTATTTGAAGACAACACCTTTTGAGCGCTCATCCTCCTCCACGCCTAAGACGATCAACGCGCATGACAGGCCCCATTAATATGACGCCCTGTGTAACCTTGCTCTTTCTCCCTCTCTTCCAACAGGAACAAAACTGATAGCCAGGGAGGAGGGGCATTATGAACCAACTGAGCATGTAACAGGAGGGGTGGTGTTCATTTTGAGGAGATATCTTGCATATCCTCTTTCTGAGCTACCTGGAGCCACCTTTTTAAAGGTGGGAGAAATTTAGCGAACAGGAAAAAGAGCGAAGTGCATTTAGTTTGCGTCTAATCACAAAAATGATTTTTTTCCAGGGTGTTTTACAAGTGTTTTACAAAAGCTATTAAACAGCATACAATACTTAAGCGTAAACATAACACAGTGTTTAAAAGAGAGCACAGCAGAAGAAAAAGCAATAGAAAAATTAAAGCTTGTGCAATAAATACAAAAAAACAGACATTATTATCCAAGCAGATACATCTTTAGCTGGGTTCTAAAAGGACCCACAGATTCTCAGACTCTTTATGTAAGAATATAGACATGGGCAGGATGATGACACAGAATCATCGGTTCACATATTAGAGGTTAAATATGTCCTGCTCTACTGCAACAAGCATATATTCTATTGTAGCTATAATCATTTTTTAAATACACCATGCAGACCGAGTCTCTGATGATCACCACTGCACCTCTGTGAACTTTGCAGTGACTAAAAAAAAAAAAAGACAACACGTTTGTTGGACAGTGTTTTGCGTCGAGCGGGAGACCACATGCGCAGGCAGTTGGTCGGACAGCCCCTGCTCGCTCAATGCGGACCTCCTGAAGGCCCCTGTCCCCTGAGTGGCACACAAGTGGGCTGAGCAATTAACAATTTCATGCTGATTGCCTGAAGCATGTTTTGCTATGCCATAAAGATAATAGCATGAAGGGTGCAGCGGCAGCAGCCCCCCCACCCCGCCTCCTCCGGTGTTCCTCTATTGCTTCCATCTCTCAATTCTCTCCTGTGCAATTCACATGTTGGAATGGCGCTCTGCCGTCTTGCTTTATTAAAGGCACTCTCCGTGCTTAGAGGGCGCATTTAACAAAAAAAAAAATATATAAAGATGACTCCCTGAAGAGTAAACAGGGATGATTATTAAAGGGAAGGAGAAAACTACAGTCTTGGTCTCCCACTGGCTTCTTGATTTGAAAGTCTAATTTGGCAACTGCACACAACAGGCGTGCAGGTAGACAAAACAAACAGATTCCATTCCCCTAGACAGACGGAGCATGCTCAGAGCGGCTACTGGTGACAGCCCTCATCTCCCTCATTCTCTTCCATGCCACGGCATGACAGCAATCCACTCTGACCATGGAGCTCACCGCTGTGCAACAGGAAAATCTGTGTACTATTAAGCCTCCTATTTGTGCAGAGAAAATATATAATAATATATGCAAAGAGTGCAAAGCATGAGACAGTAGTTGTGCAAATCTAAAATGCTGGTGATCTCTCTGAACGTAGAGATGAAAATAATATGAACTGTAATATCTATTTGGGTATAAGTAATGCATTGGGAAAAGAGTTTCATATTTATTCTGTAAAAGAGTTCACCGTGCATGAAGGGAAACAGGCTGACCTACACAAAACAAGAATGCCAGCCACCATTACCGCTGGTGGACAACAGTGGTTATAGTACACAGCCTGGTGAATTCACATTATTAACTGCATAGGACAAAGAAGCAATGGAATGGCTAACCTCTTTTATCTTTTTCTGATTATTTTAGACTAACTGTATGAACATCAAAGAAAGATTCACATGCCCTTGAACTATACACTTAACATTTTGGATGGTTCATAGACATGTAGAAGCTTTCTTTTGTGCGCCATTACTTCAGTTCCCAATATGTGCCTTTCCTTTTCTGAATATGTAGGTGAGACGTTAAAAAGAAATATTTCTGATTAAAATCCACAACTAAATGATTAACTGAATTAAGTCTGGCGCTCTCAGTATTCAGAAGGCCACATTATTAACACTGTAGCCCAAGGCGTTCTGTTTTTACTATGTGAAAAGAAGCCACGCAGACATAAGGAGAGGCAGTGGACAAAGGGTTGTGGCACCAGCACTCTGCCCCGTTAGCCCGCTGTATGTGACACCGCCACACACCTCACTGGGTTCTGGCTGCACCCCCTCCCTCTCCTCCTCCAGCTGAGTGTGAGAGTCCAGCTGGTGGACTGACAGCCTGGACACCTCAGCAGAAGATAGCTGCATTACAGGCCCCATATTGTTTATGACATGGAGTCTGTCATTAATTTGCATTCTGAAGGAGTCAACGCACACATACACACTTACTATTCGATAAGGAGAAACATGTTTTTGCGTTAATTTATACGATACAATGACACCCTCCCACCCCCACTCCAGACACACAACAACACACACATACACTTATAAATTGCAGTCACATCCCCCTGCTAGAAGGGGATGATAATTGCGGACGGCCAATAAATTACTGCTGCCTCCACATCAATTATAAGCATCACGTCTGGCAATGAGGAAAATGAGATCTTGTGACAAATTTCATGAGGCTTGGCTGCCCAGCAGCCTTTCTTAACATGCTACAGATAGCAATCCCTTATCTAGCCTCTGTAATGGGGAGCTACGGATAGAGAGATGGAGCTGCAGCCATTTAATTAAAAAGCTGGGTGTAGGGGGTGGAGAGGTGTAATTCATTGAAAAGGCACAGGAAGGAGACAAAGCCTTTGTCTCCAATACATATTTTCCACAACATTGTCACTCATCAGAGGCCAAGTTTGTATCTCCTTTGACAACAACTCTGGAGATTTTTCCCACAGTAATTTTGCTCGTCTCTTCGCCGTTCTCCTCTCCATTTTTTTCTTTCTCTCCTCATTTTATTTTAAATTTCCCAAGAGTCCCCTGTTTTCTCCACTGGGACAGCTAGAGCATTTTTTTTTTTTTTTTTACAAATGACTGCGGTGGACGGACAGTGGCAGTGAATGAAATGGCCCCTGCACCTAATTGTATTCCCACCTGGGGAAGGCAGGCAAGGGCGGAGGCTTCAAGAGCACAGCAATGAGGATTTATGGCAGATGGGGAGACGGCAAAATAAAACACCAAAAGGGATGGCTCTTAAATCTCATTCCCAGTGCAATATTCATTGTAGTTGCAATTGGGTGTGCTGATGGAGCGCTGAAAAAAAAAAAAAGAGGGGGGACCGCTGTGTTCAAATTATGGCTGTACTCTCTACTAATATTTAACATCATTAGAAAATCATTAGAAAACCATCATAAAACCTGGGATTATGACCAGAGCATTAAACACAATGATTATTCAGTGTATTCCTTCTCCGCTCTGCCTTGGAAATGAGATTTGCAATGCTGCGGCTATGTAGAGGAAAGTATGAATATTTTTCATAATTACTGTAACATTTGAAAAACATTGGCTTGCATGAATTACTATAACATTATGAAGTTGTGTTTGTCTGCCCAAAAGCAAAGTTTTCATTGAAGCTTGTATGGGATATCATTAATGCACTTCCATGGGGGGCATCAGCGGGAACAATGCCGGTTATTTTATTAAATTGTAACCTTACAAGGTTTTACCAGTTGAATGGGTGGCAGAGGCACACATCATCGTAACCGTCATTACGTTGTAGTTTCAAAGGCGGTGGGGCGTGAGCGAGAAAGCAAGTTCTATGCATGCTGAAGTTTCAGAGCATTTAATAAACTTTAGTATGTGATGTCAGCTTTCTAAGGAAAACAGTATAAAAAAAAAAGGAAGAAAGAAAAAAGAAATCTAGCAAATCAGGTTATATGACTGCAAATGAGAGCACATATATCTACTACTGTAAGCTGATGTACTCTGCTTGAAGAAAAGGAGGGCCGATAGTGTCAGAGTTGAGTCTTTACTTTTTGGGATTTCTCGGCAGCCCCATTATCAAGAGCAGCCATCAGCACAAAGATAAAAGATCCTAATGGAGCTGGCCCTAGTGGAGATGAAAGGTGCAGAGATGGCACACTGTTATGAATCTCTAATGCAGCCCATGTTTCTAAGGTAATGACTGACTCTCAGGCCCCTTTCATAGGCTTACTTGCTTAAGGGCTGGGCGATAAAGGTCTCTTATTCCTTGTCACTAAGCAGTAAGGAAGAAACCCCAGGCACGGCCCTCGCTCTCATTTATACTCTATCCTAAGAAGGTATACAGGGTTTTAGTGAGGGGGTAAAAGCAGATCTGCATCAACTCTGATTCAGTGAACAGCTTGACATAATCAGTACAAACTGGTGGCAAGGTTGAAAATGATCTTACTCATCATCCCTGAATGTGACTTGTGGTCTGTTGCTACACCGCAAACGGTAATCGCTGTGATAACAATGAAAAGTGGCAAATAGCATAATTTCGGTGAAGCGACTGGATGTTGAAAATAAACATTTTGCTTTCTTTGAATTACACAGAAGACAGTGAATCTTTTTTTCTTTTTAATGTTGAAGTATGCTGTTTTATAATAGGTGAAGAACAGAAACAACATATTCCTGTTGGGTCAGGATGAGCAGAAGGCTAATGTAAGAGCAATTCCTTGTCAAGCTTTTCAGAGTAATTGAACTGACACTTATGAGAACCAATGTTCTTTTAAATGCATTACTTGGCAGATATTCAGGCTTTTGTCCCTTAAACTTTGCCAGCAAAAAATCATGCCCTTTGAACAACAGGCAGAGGTGAAAATACATAGTGAGAGAAGTCTTTTCTTCAGTCCCTTTCACAGAACCTAATGGATTGTGAGCACTTAATGCATTAATCAATCAATATCTCTCACTGTACATCAACAGTGCGACCAAGTTATGAATGACCTCTGCAACAAAAAAGGACACTTAAATGCACACAAGATTGCTCCTAGGTTAGTAACTTGGCCCAGGTTTTTACCACGCATGATTACACCTTTGCAAGGCATAGGGCCATTAACAGTGCACTAAATATACTGAGGCTAGTTGTTATACAATTTACACATGAATTTGCTGGAGTTAGTAAAATACTATAAGCCAAAGTTCTTGCTTTATTAATTCCGTCTCCTACCTGGATATCCTTCAGAATGTATGACATAAGAAATATTTCACATAGAGCTACATCCACTTTCTGTATTACACCAAGGCCATGCACGCTTATACCTATCACATTATAATCCGCTATAAGTAGCAGGTTTGGTCACCAAGCAACATGAGAACTGCTCTGGCTCGCTCTTAGACATCATGAAAGGTAAGTGCACTTTGTCGTAATGTGGCTCAAACACTAATTTAAAGATGGTCCCCATCTTTAGGAATATTAATATAAAAAAAGCACTCTGGGTTGAGCGGAAACGTTATAAGTAGTCGGGCATACTCCACTGATTGCCTACTGAATGGAATTTTCAATACTACACTACTTTTAAGATTTACCGATTAATCAGTAAGACAAATTTGCAGCAGAATAAGAAAAACAACTTAAATACTAACCGTCTCTTAATATTTGATGATGTCAGAAAATAAATGTATTTTCATGACTACAAATCATTCCTTGCATGTTGCAATGACCTTGCGGCAGGACTGTTAACTGGTTTAGCTATTGATTTTGATAATTCTCAAACTGATCAAATTCTGGGCAGTGCACACTTGTCTACATTATCTTTTTAAATGTCTGGATAGGAAATACAGACGAGAAGAGCTGAGGAAATTGATGGTAGACGATGGTAGTGGATGGTGAAGGGTGTTGATAGGGGGCATGGCTTTTTGTGCCCCTTCCTGAGTATTGCTGGAGCACAGAAGTGAACATGGAGACATAGTGGAACGGACAGGAGCTCAGCGCAAAGAGTCAAAGAAAAGAAGAGCTCAGAACAAGAGCACAAACTAATGCTATTGTGGGCAATTCACAATGGTCTTGAAAAGTGACTGCAGAGGGCCATTAAACAAAGAAGGCATTGCCATTCACTCTCCTTCACCCAATTAGATTCTTTTGCCCAGTTTAACATGACAAAAAGCAGCCAATTTTTCCTAATTCCTGTTGCTATACCAGCCCCTGTCCTACCTTAACTAGAGCAGGCCTCAGAATGTGGCCCCATCTGTTAGACTGACAGCAACTTGTGACATGGATTCAAACACATCCACTGTGTTCTCCGTTCGACATCTCGGACACAAATATGCGCCCCATCTCAGGTTTCTCAGGTAGGTGAAATATTCAACATATACATGAGAGGGGCTGATTTCCAGAAAATCCTTACTCACCAAGCACTGCTAAGCTTATACATTTACATTTTTTAACTGAAAATGACAGTATTTTTTTGTTTGTTCTCTATATCTTAGATTAGATGCAACTAAAGATTGCTGTGTTTCCTCCATTCTCCACAGATTGGAATTCAGAGGTACTTTTCAGATAGTCGCTGCTCAGCATTTCTGGAAAAAAGATGACAAACGGGGGTAAAAAACACAAATAAACTGATGACACGTGGCCCTCAAATTCATCTAAAAACAGAACAATATTGTGCTGCAAATAGTACTATAATTATATTCCATACAAACATCTGTATTACTGAATAGATCCATCAACTATGGTTTTTTTTGTTTTAGTCTTTATAGGCACCGTTAGAGGCTAAACATATAGAGCCCTTAGAACAGCATACGTAATTATCATTTCTGACAAGTGTTAAACCACACAAGGCTAAACCTAATAGATGAGGTCATTTCTAATTACAAGAAACAACAGACACCACACTGCTATTGATCGTTCTGTTGGTAAATCCATAAAGTATCCCACCATCATTGCTTAAAACTCACAGATGTCCTGAAATTGTCATGGTTCAGGCAAATGTAATTAGCAAACACATTTATTTTACATATAAAATTTATCGATTGGTCCTGTAAAGACACACACCTATATATGTATAATGATTTGAGTCGCTAATGATAACTTCAGTGATTTATGAACAATGTATTTTCATAAGGGGGGAGGGGCACACACACACACACACACACCATCAGAGAATACATATGTTCATTTGAAATCGATGGTGATGTACTTAATAATTTTAAAAATATACAGTTTGTATTTATGGACAAATTGCAACACTTTGCACAAACTGACTAATATGCGTGTGCATTACAACCACTGTGTAAAATATAAGGGATAAAAGCCGTCTCTCTCTATAGCAGCAACAGATTAATCCAAAATCATAGCCTCAAAGTTCTTAAAGAACAGATTATTAACATTACTGTGTAAACTTACAAATGAAGGTAACGGGTAAATGAAGTCAGAAAAATAGACCAATGATTTGCTTAGAAAAAGCAATACCGGACTTTTTTCCACCACTGTGCCATTTTCACTGTTGGTAAAATAAAAAGTGTGAAATATGACAGCAGTAGACACAAGCGTGCAAGTGTGTCACAGGGTGAACACTGACAGTTCCACCAGAAATAAGTAATTAAGCACAAATTACAGTATATATAAATTTGTTGTTGTTAGGCATTGATTAACTGGTAATTAGCTGAAATCTTGTTGTTGCAGTAACTCCTCCATTTCAAGGGTCATGGGGGAACCTTTTCTCACCAGCTTGTATTTATTTGTGTATATGCCAGCATTTTCATTTACAATCTCTTACTTATCATCCATTACTCTGCTCTTCCATCCTTTGCTCCAAACAGACAGTGGGAAGAAAATCTACAGCCAACCCACAAAACAACAGTGGCAGAGCAGCATTTCCAGCCAGATAAAGAGAAACTGAGAGGGACTGGCCATCTATCGGAGGAGGAGGAACACCATAAATACGACTGAGGCAAACAAAAAGCATTCTGTTACTCGGCAGGTGTTCACATCTAGTTAAGCAGAGTGGGGATGTGAGAAATCTATAGAAGCTTTCTTTAACAAATGTTGCCCTCACAGAATAATTATTATTTAGCTAGTAGACACCACCCACTAACATACGCTCTTCTGTATGTGTTCTGCTAATCAATCGCATTGTTCTTCAAAACATGATCTTATTTCATGTATCGGGCCTGTTGGGAAAAATACCTGAAAGTATGCAGCCACAGGCCTGGACCTAGACGTGCTTTGTAATCAATGGGAACTTACCACGGCATCACTGGTGGTATCACACTCAAAGTGGTGTGAGAATTTCTGTGTGCTGCCGATAGCCAGCTACAGAGGGGAAGGGGTGAGGAGGATATTTGTGCACACTAGACAAATCCAGCACAATTCCCAATATCCGTATGTAGAAGGTTCCCTCTAATGTCACACACACACACATACATACAGTAGAGCCTCCCTCCCACACATAATATCCTTTTGTGTTTTTCATCAAACTCATCCATTTCTCTTCATCCCCCCCCTCCCCCCTCCCTCAGGTGGTGTGTAGTGTACTGTCAAGCACAGCGTGAATCAATGACTGGTGCTCACGCCCACAGGTAAAGGTTAGAAAGGTTCACTATTGAATTATTTCTGCACTTCTCTCATTGCTGCCATCTGCCTGGCTGCTTTTAGTTGATGTGGTTAAGGCACTGGAGGGGACCCTTTTTACTAATGCACTCAAAACATGAATGCATGTGTGCGTTTTTGTGTGTATCCCGCATGAGTCTGCATGTTGGTTTATTTGTAAGGATGCTTTCTTCAGATGTAACTAACATAACATGAGTTTTGCACACATGAACATGCACGCACACACACACACACACACACACACACACACACACACACACACACACACACACACACACACACACACACACAATTAAATACACTTTAATTTGAGTAGCTAATTGCAGCTAATCCTTCCAACATATCTACAATGTTTGTTCTTTATCTACACAATAATGATTTATCTCCTTTATTTCAAGGTGGAAATCATTCTCTAGTACTCTAGACGGCCCAAGTTCCCTTTTTTTTTACTTATATATTCCACACAACACTAAATAAAAACACTGCTACTCTGCAATATGTGCATATTACAATATGTGCAATATTTGTTACAGTATATACACACCTGTCCCAGTACCTCAACGCATGAAGACAGGTACTGACGAGTTGGGGGGTGTCGGAGCGTGTCCTCACATACAAAGGATACCACCTTGTAAAAAGCCGACACACCAACTTTCTGGACTGCAGCAGATTTTTGTGCTTTGTGCATATTCACCAGAGCCCTAAGGCCATGAAACAAGGTGCGCACATGAGTCAAGACATTACCCACCTGTCTTCACATATGTCAAATAAAAAAATTCTATACGTTATATAATGCATCTTGATATGAATGATCTAAAATCTGATTGTACTGACGTGATGAAGTTTTCAGTGTGAACGGCAGCCTGGGCCAGGATTTCAGGTGGCGGAGCCATAGCATCAGTTTGAAGCCTTTTGATGTCCCTGCGCAGTGATGTTATCTGAGTCTGCACTGCCTCCTGCTTCTGCACATGCTCACACTACAAATTTACACACACACATGCACACACACACACACACACACGCACACACACACACGCACACACACACACACACACACACACACACACACACACACACACACATACATTAATAAAACATGCCAAATCTGTAACTTAAAACGTGGTTAGCCTGCAGTATGAGAAGTCGTACTGTGACAGTGATGTTTGCAGCTCCTTGGCATGGTTGTCCACCCTTCCCTTTACACTCCAGGGCCATGGTGACTTGCTCTGGCCGGTTCTTAAACAGTAAAGGAAGGCTCTCCAGCAGTTCCTGCTCCATTGCCACCTGCTGGGCTTCACGTGCTACTGCAATCCTGGTACCAAGATAAAGTATTTGGGAATCGGCATGTGGCTTGTTTATGTTTATAGATCATTAAAAATAAAAGCTTTTATTTTATGATTCCACATGCCTGGCTTGATCTTGCAAAATGCCGAGGTCCTGCTCTAACAGTTTAGCAGCAGCTTTACAGTCAGTGAGACAGGGAGGAGGCACTTCAGGTACTGGTGCCTTCAGCTTATGCAGCTCAGGAGCTAAACGGGGAACTGGATGTTTCTGGAGGTTGGACAGGATACGGTCCCTTGCTGAATTAAGACAACATCAAATGCAAGCATTTTTAGATTGGCAAGCAGATATGGAAGGTGAAACAAATATGCTTATTTACAGTTTGTCTATATAATTTTGTTCTCAAGGACAAAGGAGAAACAGAAATTAAGCAACAAGAGAACATTTCTTTTTTAAAGAAGACTTTCTGGAATTTCATAGCAGGAAAATCTAACAAATAAAAAGTGAAAATGCCTCCTGTAAAAAAATATCTAAAACATATAGTATATAATTTATTCTTCTGAAGCTGACACAGAGTGTATAAACTATTTACAGAAATGCATTTTTGGTATCTTTTATTTATTTTTTAATTAACCCCTGCCTAATCTTTTGGGTTTAAAGCTTGGCTCTGTACCATTGCTGAGGCTGGTGTAGTCAGTGAAGCCAGAAGTTTGAGTCTGGAGGAAAGTTGGCTCACTCTGCACCTTCTTCCAAAGAGACAAAACTTCCCTCTCATCATATTGTAGACGCTCCTGGTCCAAATATTCCAGCCAAAGTTCCTACAACAAAACAAAACGACAAAAAAAAAAAATAAATAAATTTTTATATATATATATATATATATATATATATATATATATCAATTAAAAATTACACACCTGATGCCGCTGCATGACCTGTGCCAGTCTGTGTGGTTCATACTCTGGAGGAAGAGAGGGAAGATATACTTCCTGCTTCTGCAGAGTCTCATCATCCAGCCACACAGCAAATACGCCGAACAACCTGTAGACAAACAAACAAGCAGCTGAGAATTTAGAACCTGCCATAGCCTGGAATATAGGAAATGATCTTTAAACAAAAAACAAGGAATATTTTCTAAACACAGTCTGTCAGGACCAGCATCTTACCTGACCAGCTCTGTATGTAGCTGAGGGGAAGTGAGGTAAGGTGGTCCAGGATTATTGGGGGTTTCGTCACCCTGGTCTGATGAGGGTGTACTTGGTGGGAGTACCCGGAGGGCCTGACTGGCAGCATGGTGGAAGTCGGATACTTCCTGTATTCTCTGCCTCAGATCTCGGAAGAAAGCAGCCTGGGTAGAGGCCTGGAAGAACCTCCTGCCGATACATCCTCCTGCAGCCAGCCTGTTAGAGACACATGGACAGATAGATACAGAATCTGCCTATTCTCTGCTTTCTTTGACTCGGGATCTTAATACATGAGCATGTTTATCATACCCGTACTCAGGTCCAGGCTGTCTAAGGTAGAGCTGCAGGAATTTCTGCCAGATGAGGGGTAGGAGGGGGTGATCAGGTGGTGTAGCTGTGGCCTGATATGCCCAACGATACACCTGAAGCCTCTGCAGCGACGGGGCTACCGGCAATTTAAGCCTCTGTTGGGCCTTCTGGCTCAAAAACAGAAATATTGTTAAAATCATCTAAACACAACATTCCAAATCATTGAACAGCAGTAGACCAGGAACCCAAGTACTCTCTGTCATATTTCTGCTCTTTAGTTTTGCAAATAGCCTGTTCACGTTTATTCAATGGTCAATAAGTACATGTTCTCTGAAGAATAATGCAAAATGTCACATCATGTAAAGAGATAACGAACCCATTACTGATAAACTGTCTACCTTTAAGGCTTGTTCGGGGGAGACATTAGGCTCTGACAGGAGTTCATGCTCAACACAGCGCCTCAGCTGAGAATCTTCCTCAAACACACTCTCCATATTTAGCACCAACCAGGCAAACCAGATCTAAAGACAACATAAATATTAACAAGCATGTGAGGATGGAGAAGTCTACTAACGTGATCAATTGTGTTTGCACATGCTGTTGTTGCCTTGTTGTCTCTTACCTCAGCACTCATAGATTGGCCCTCGATGAAGGAGGGTGTGGCATTTCCAGATATCCAGCCAACCAAAGAAGAGAGCAGACCCCGGTCTCCATGATAACCCAAGGCAGTCTGTAAGAAATAAGAAAAACAGTAAAAAAAACAAAACAAAAAAAACAACAACAACAAAAAAAGCCAAACTGAAAAAAATCCAAACATTGCTGCTGCTTAGCTTTCCTCACCTTATTCCTGCTCTGTTTGGTATGTGTGCCCCATTAAATATTGATGTGAAGTTCAGAGGTTGCTAGATCATGCAAATCAAACACCACTTTGTAAATACCTTATGTTGCTGGTACAGGAGTTTTTGCACACATTCCTCCTGGTGGTAAGTGAAGGCAGCGCAGCAGATCTGATCCATGAGGAACAGGACTGTTTTGTCTCGGTACCACAAGTTCTGCTGAGTCAGAATTCCCACCCAAAACTCCAGAACTGCTGCAGCTCCCACAAGGCCTGGCTTTGAACTTTCAACCACATGACTCTGAAAGATGAGTTACAAAATGAGTAATGAGTCCTGAAGTAATGAGGACTGAATTATTGAGTGTGTTTACATATATAAAACAAACAAAACCCTTCTAATATGGTTTAGCTGACCCAAAATTTGCTCATCTACCTGAATAATTAAATAAAACAAAACTTTATTTATATAGTGCCAAGTCACTGCAACAGTCAGCTCAAGGTGCTTTATAGTATAAGGTACTGATCCCATAATAATAGAGAGAAAGACCTAACAATCAGATGACCCCCTATGAGCAAGTACTTGGTGACAGTGGGAAGGAAAAACTCCCTTTTAACAGGAAGAAACCTCCAGAAGAGGCTTAGAGAGGGGCAACAACCAGGTGAGGGTGAGGAAAACACTTGGTAATTTAATTAATCTATTACATAGTAATTTAAACAACAAAAAATAAATACACATGGTGGCATTTTCTTAGACACACAATAATTAATAATTACAATCTGCTTCTTTTCCATAGTTTTTTCATCTTTTCTCATATAAATTCAGGAATCGTGCACACAACATGCACAAAAGCTTCCTCGTGTACCTGAATGACACTGTTCAGTAGACGGACATTGTCTCCATACGTGGTTCCAGTGAGAAGTGGCGCCACTCGATGCGTGACCTGTTGCGTCATGCCCTGAGGGCACACACTGTCGTACTGCAAGAACAACTGGATACAGCTTACAAACCTGCCATTAACAAAGAGCAAGACACGGGAGACGTCGAAATAAAGTCAGTGCTCGAGTTAGCTGCAGATTTTACATGTGTTACAAAGGATCCCTGTTTCTTACTGAGCGTTGTTGAGCAGGTAGTAGCTAAGAGGGTATGTGGGGGGTAGGATGTTATCTAACAGATGCACAGCAGCTCTCAGGTGGCGAGACTGAATCAGACTTTTCAACAACCCAACTCCATCAGTACAGAAATGTTCCAGGCTGAAAAAACAAAGACAAAATCCATATGAGATTATTTAACTAATACATGTGACTGCCATACAACTGAAGTTAGTGACCTCACACACCTACACTTTACATAATATACCGTAGCTGTATTAGTCACTGATACACTGAGTTCTATTTGCAGCATGCACATTTGATCAATGTTTGCATATCAAATTGTGGTAAATTATTTTATCCTATTTTGTATTATTTTCTAATTGTTTTTGCCTTTCTTGGGTTTTCCCAAAACATTGTTTTTTTTCCAAAAACTACACTCATCTAACCAATTTTCCATCCTTCACAATGTGTAAGTCAACCAAAAATGTTCTGCTCATGTGTGAATACAAACCTATGTCCCACAGTTGTCATTGCAATGGACAGGTAGCATCCAACAGGGATGCCTGCTTTTACAGCCCTCAGAACAGAGTGCATGCTAGGAGAGTGCGTGAGCTCTGGAGGTGGGTTGGATGCCAAAGCAGGGACTACCCAGGCTCCTTTAGGGTTCTGAGAATTGCCATGAAGCTTCAGCCTCAGCAACAGCTGCCATGCCCACTGGCTAAAGGATGCTTCAGGAGATACGCCCAAACGAAGAACACTTGCGAGGTAAGAGACCTGAAAGAAGGAGGAAGCAAGAATGATGTGTAATGCAGAACTAAGCATTAAAGACATCAGCAGATGTGAGCCAAGTGTAAATGTGTCACCTGTTTGATTCCCTCTGATATGAGGCCACTGTATGGTTTGTCTGTAAGGTACTTCTGATAGGCTTCTGCCACCAGCAGTGCCACCTCGTTGTGGAGAATTGAAGGCAGGAACAAAGAGCCATCCTACATAAGAAAAACAAGGTTAGTGAAGGTTGGTAGGGACAAACTCACGACTGTGCCGTCAGGAGTGTCGGACATCCTCTCTACCTGAGTGTACCCCCAGTTCAGACCCTCGAGGATGACACAGGCCAGCCGGTTCTCCACAGCTGACAGAGGATGTTGAAGGAGCCATGCTCCAATCACGCATATTTCTTCTTGCCGCGGTTGCCAAAGACTCAGAGGGAGCTCTTTGCACAAGTACAGAGCCACCTAACACACAACCGAAACATGCAAACAAAAACACACGAGTGTCACATGGATCAAATTAAACATTTGATGACTAATAACTACTTAAAGCTAAAATCTTTAATATGGAATCACAATACCAACCATTCCTACAGTCTGTATGGTGTCCCTTAGTTTCTCCAGGAGCACTGAGATAACATATGGGTGGGCTGCTGCTATAGCAGCCAGTAACTCCCTCCCCACCTTGGAGTAGGTTTCTCTGGTGGACACACTCACATAAGAGACCTGAAGCAAAAACAAGGAAATGGATGTCAAGCAGAGGCAGCACAGATCCTAACCAGGGATGAAGAATTGTGTTGCGTGACAAACTTGATACTTTTCCTTTGATTTCACCCCCCCCCCAAAAAAAACATACCCACCTGGTAAATCAGGACAGTTATAGTGGTGATGAATTTTGAGTCAGAGCGCTGAGTGGGTGTCGCCATTTGTGCTAATGCAGTGAGGAGCGAGATGCCGTCAGAGCTGTTCACCTCACACAACCACTGTTCAAAACTCTCCTGGTGCTGTGGGTCTGTATCCAAGAAGAAAAGTAAAATCATAATCACAACTCCAGATCAAGAAGACCGACATGATATAATTTTAAAGAAGCACAATAGAAAATTAGCCCAAAAAGTTTGTTTATGGGATTTTTTTTAAAGTTCCTTTTTGATATGACGATGAAACTGCGTGGACACTTCTGAGCATTACCATATTCAACTGGTAAGTTTTAAGGATGTGAAAGACAAAAGTTTGTGCATCTTAAATGTGTACAATTATACCTTTGAGTGCCTGAATGCAGGAGCATGTGTCACTGCCAGTGCTGATTGTTTCTAGCCCTGCAGTCTCTGCGCTCTGCATAACATAAAGGATCTTCCAGAGCATGGAGCTGGACAAAGTCCCATATGGCATCTCAGACATAAACAACCAAATGCCCAACCTGTAGAGGATGAACACACAAAAATAAAGATCAAATATCAAAGTCTTTAATGTAAATTGCTCCCAGTTAAAATGGAAACTTGAGGCTAACTCCTCACCTTTTGTTTCTGAGTACATGTAAAACAGCTCGGAGGAAAAGATGATCATATTCTAGCTGCAGTTTTTCCAAAGACAGAGAGTGTACTTGTGAGCTAGATCCAGCGGCATCAGTCACACTCACGTACTGGGCCCAGTGATCACTGACATAGCAAACTGTCATTCTGGGGGAGAGCAGAAATGAAGAGCCAAACATAACATTTTAATAAGGCACCCTCTGACTTTGTGATATGGCCTAAGAAGTGTGAGCACATAGAAGCTGCTTATGTGCTCAGCGAACTGACCGTATGATGTGTCCTATTCGTTTGACTAGCTGTCTGTATCGGGATCTGTTATAGGTTTGTAGACCGAGAGCGAGAATTTCAATGAGCGAGGAAGCGAAAGCAAACACCCGCATCATCTTCTGACTGGAGCAGGCCTGGGGCTCATACACACCTGGGGACAGACGCACCTGTTAGTTCACACCGTGAGTCAAACAAGCTAACAGACAGATGGGTCAGACTGACTCTCTTACCCTGCTTGCTCATCCCAAGCATGTATGAGTAGAGCTGCTGGAAGGGGAACTGGGTAATCAATAAAATCAGATCTTCCTCACAGAGCAGCAACCAGCTGCTTTCTGGATCCTCATCCTAAACAGAAGACAACAATTAGAGGCCGACTTACTAAATGTTGCGCGTATTTGCAATATGCTACATCTGGCATTTTAAAACTGTTATTTTTTTAGGCAAAACATGAAGCACAAGCTACTTGCTTTTTTTTTTTTTTTTACATTACACAGTAATAACATGTTGAAAAACATCACAAATGTGTTTTTTAAAATAATGTGACTCTTAAAAGCTTTGAAAACACCACAGTTCCTAGGCAACACATTAGTACTGGCAGCAGTTATGGATTTAAGCAAGCAGACTGATATTTAAATGGTCATAGGTGTTCATTTAGCAGATCATTGATGTGACTCAAGATCAGAAGACAGACGAGAACATTTTGTTTTAAAAAGCACCCTCTACAAATTTACAATCTTCTTTACCACTAAGCAGACTGAATATTTATTACCACCTGCATCATAACCGGTGAAAGAAAACAAGAAAAGAGACTATAACATATTAATGCTTCTCCTCAAAAACATATTGGTTATTTCCAATAAATGTGTTAACAGACACTGATACATTTGACAAAAATAAAGCACACTCTCTTTAACTTCTAACGTTTTATATATCGAGACATAATAGAAAAATAATCTGGTTTTAAGACCTGATGCTTAGCAGGTCTTAAAATCAGATAATTACAACCTCAGATGACCCACTACACGGCTCATTATTTATTTAACAAAATCAAAGCTAAAATGCAAAAGCGCTGTCTAAAAAAAATCAAGCGCACCCTCACTGCTTCCATAGGATTTGAAAGGGTAAGTAACAGTCAGGTGCTGCTAATCAAATGCACTTGATTAACTGATCATCGGCAAGTATGAGCGCCTCTATAAAAACAGAAGTTCGGGCAGTTTGCTGGTCTGGAGCGTTCAGGTGTGGTAACACAATGTCAAGGAGTTAAGATGTCAGCATTGATTTAAAAAAAAAAAAAAAAAAAAAAAAAAAAAAAAATTTTTTTTTATTTTTTTTTTTGGAAATTTTTTCA
>VURO01024388.1:16215-44483 GCA_015108175.1 Pelvicachromis taeniatus | reverse complement strand
AACACACACACACACACACACACACACACACACACACACACACACACACACACACACACACACACACACACACACACACACACACACACACACACACACACACACACACACACACACACTGTAGCACAGCCCACACAAACCCTGGCATTGCTATAAAAGGTGTTCAAATAGTTCTCCACTTGTTATTGTTCATTTGCATTTCATTTGAGTGATCCTGCACAAGGGGGGGTGTATTGAATTACTTGCAGTCCAGTTGAATACAAAGAGTGGAAAGAAAGCGTGCTGGAAGTTTCCTCAGTCACGTCGCTTCTTCCCACGAGTAGGGCCAAGGTATGTCCTCACTGTGTTAGCAGTTTGTAGCTTGACCATTGGACCATCAGTTGCCTGCCCGGCTATTGCGCTAGGGAACGCTGTCTGGTGCTGCATGCCCTCCCCATCGTGCAGAATGATGCCAGCCAGGATTGGGTGGCTTTTTAAAAGCCCCAATCGTACACAGCTGAGCATTGAAGATGTGGCAACGCTGCAGAATTGTGGCTGGGCGCTGTAAAGGCCAAGTAGAATCTGTTTACTTGCTACCGGTAAGCAATTCTGCGACTTTACATAGCCTTTTATCATGCTTGTGGTTATAACTGTGTGTGGAAATGTGCGGCAAGGCTGGTGGTGAGGATGCTGTGTGCGGGTGATCTGCTTGTTGGTGAGCACTTTTCGTGAGACACACCAGGTAAGCATGTAGGGAATAATTGATGATGAGACAAAGAAAACAGCAGCTTAATAACGAGTCATTTTTTGGTTTTGTTTTGTTCAGAAAATGTTGTCACTGCTGTTTTGTTCATGATTGCTTTCTTTTCTGGTGGTTTGCTTTGGTTAATTTCCTTTAGTTAGTTTACTCTCAAAGTCTTTTTATTATGTTTTTTAAACCCTGTGTTTCCAGGTTTGTGGTTGGTGCTGGTCTTGGGGGGGATAAAGAGGGAACTGGTTGGGGAGGTTTGGACAAACCAGCAAACAGCCTGTAGGGTCACCTTTTATAATTAATTTTCTTTTCTTGTGATTGATTGTGGTGATTTTATTTAAGATCTATTGATATTAAAAGAAGTATTTTGAAAATTGTTAAATGAAGTACAAATAATTTTCAGGGAAAGCTTTGTCTCACCTCAATTTCTTTGGCCAAGTGCATTCCTTAGAATTTTGATAATTGAATGTTAGGGCGGGGCCACATTCAGGCGATGTCAACAGGCTTGCGCTGATCAGTTGACTTGAGACAAAGTATTAGTTGTTTTTTTCATTTATTTATTTTAAAAACAAAAACAGTAGTGTTGTCTGCATTTCAAGGGACCTTTCGATTGTGGCTGTGGAATCCCTGCCGGCCAATTTGTGGTTATATTGAACTCATCTCTTCTGGTTGAAGAGATGAACTCATTTGGACTTGGTTCACCATCTATGCGTGGAAAAAGAGCATTTGCTACAGGTCCCCTGCTCGCAACATTTGGCTCAAGAGCTGACTCACCAGCTGGTGAGTCGCACGCTTCTCTTACTGACCCTACCCTACCCTGAAAGTTTACAGTACATTTCTAGAGAACATCTGGGATTGCAGTTGAGGATTTGGTTGATGACATTAAAGCTACACTGAGAATCAGAAACTTAAAACATGTTGATCAAGCTTATTTTATGAATGACCATTTGGAGGGGGAAGCTAAAGATGAGATGTAAGAAAGCAGAGAGGGAAGATCCATATAATATTTTCATTTTTCTGGAAGAAGTTGTATGGTTCCCCTAAATCCTATATTTCTTTCTTTCCTATTTTCTGGAGGAAGCAGCGAGAGGGAGAGTCATTACTGGAATTTTTACATGCTCTGTGCTGTCTTAAGGAAGAGGTTGAACAGTGTGCCCATAGGGAGCATGTATTGGTATTTTCAGAAACCAGTTAGTTGAGTATGTTTATGACCCAAATCTTCATAGGGAGTTAAAATGGTTGGTGCATCTGTCCACAGGTTATACTTTGTTGGATTTGCGAGCTGAAGCTCTCTGTTGGGAGTGAGAAGGGCCATGAGCCTAGGGGGTAGGACTCATTCTGTCCCGTTCCTTAATGCTCTACAGTGCTCTAGAGGTGTTGCACCTACTACCTCGGGTTGTACAGAGATTGCTGAGCTAAAAGTCTTGCTAAAAAGAACAGCAGGACCAGCTTAGTCAGCTGACTTAACCAGGGTCTATTGGCATTGCAAAGTGCTCCCTGCACTCCTTCTAGGTTTAAATATCCTACTGTTTTGTATAGATGCCTTCAAAAGCCAGGCCACTATGCTAGGGAGTGTAAAACACTTGTGGATTCACAGGAAGAGGAGCTTTCCTGCCTGTAGTTTAGTGGCATTGTGCCCTTTCGTGACACCAATGTTGGTGAGGTGCAGGGTAAGTGTCTGTTAGACACGGGGTCTATGGTGACAACAGTTACAGAGAGCTTCTGTAGGAACGCCTCCAGCTCTTGCAGGTTGTTGCAGTTGCAGGCTGCCAGTAGTCAACATAGGTGAGACCATGGTCTACTTGCACCTCTGTCACCCACTCTGTGTGTTAAGTCAGGCACAGATTGTAAGCTTGCCCAAGGGGTTTTCTACTGTGATTCAGGAGCCCAGAACTGTCACAGCTAGGCTTTCATCCCATGATGTTTTGGTTAGTTCAGTAAGAAAACAGATATGGTCCTTGGACCTCTCTGCTCTCCCTGTGTTAGAGCAAGACAACGTTGGGGCAGTGTTGTATGAACTTGAGGCTGTTTTTGGTGCTTCAGGTAGTGATCTGGTTTGCACAAGCTTAGTAACCCATGATCCGCTTGCTTGGTGAAATCCCAGTTAGACAGAGGGAGGGCTATACCTCTCTCAGACTATGATGATGTGTGAACCCACATTTGCCAATTGCTAGAGAGTAATGTTATAGGAGAGAGTGGTAACCTTTATGCCTCTCCCATTATCCTAGTTCGAAAGAAGGATAGTAGCCTATGACTCTGTGTGAACTACAGACTACTAAATGGTAAAACCAAGAAGCATGCCTTTCCTTTTCCATGCATTGAGGAGTCATTAGATGACCTTTAAGGAGCCTAGTATTTTTTCCACTGCGGATCTGGGTAGTGTCTACCATCCGGCTGCAGTGACCGAGCAAGGCAAGATGAAGACCACGTTCTACACTCCTGTTTGAGTTCCAGAGAATGCCTTTTGGTCTATGTAATGCACTTAGAACCTTTCAGTGACTTATGGAAAGAATGTTTTGAGACCAACATTGCCACTCACTGTTGTTGTACTTGGATGATGTTTTTGTATTTTCTTCTTAAGTGAATGAGCATCTTAGCCATCTTGACCTGGTTTTGGAACGGCTGCAGTTGGAAGGCTCAAAGTAAAACTGGAGAAGTGCCAATTTTTCCAACGCCAAGTATAGTATCTGGGTCATGTGGTGTCGTAGCTGTAGTAGCCACTGATCCCAGAAGGTGGCTGCAGTAGCGGAGTGGCCAACACCAAGGACAGTATCAGAATTAAGATAATTTCTTGGCTTTGCAAGCTACTACAGGTAATTTGCTGAGGGGTTTATCGTGGTGGCTGCCCCCCTCCACCAGCTGGTGGCTAACCGCACTGGGAAGAAACATTTTCATAGAAGTGTGGCCCTAGATGATGCCTGGACAGCTCAAAGAGAAGTTTCCAGGACCTCAAACCCAGGCTGGTGTCCTCACTGGTCTTGGCATATGCTTGGCATATGCTGATTTTAGCCTTCCCTTTATTCTGGAGGATGACGCCAGCCATGAAGGACTTGAAGCAGTCCTGTCCCAGGAACAAGAGGGTAAAGTTAGACCCATCAGCTATGCCAGCAGAAGTCTCCATCCAGCTGAAAAGAACTATACGTCGATGAAACTGGAGTTCCTGGCACGAAAAATTTAGGACCAAAAATGATCTCCTAGGCCACAAGTGTCTGGTGTGGATGGATAGCAACCATCTCAGTCATCTGAATATTCAACAGATAATTTGTTGGCCATGCAGAAGGCCAGTCCTGTTAAAAGTGTGGTACTATCTTTTTATCTGCAAGAGTGATTTCCCAGCAGGTCCAAGAGGCAGAGCCTTGTCTCAGAGCCCCCACTGCATTAGGATTACTGTGGCAGTGGAATGGTCTGCTGCTGAAAGAGGGAGCGCTGCATCGGAGGTACCAGTGACCTGATGGGTGTGTGTGTGCTCCAATTGGTTTTACCTGCCTGTTTACAAGGGGAAGTTTTTCAACATTTGCATACCTACCACTTTGCATAGACAGTTGGTGTCATAAGCCCCCGCCTCTGTTTTACACAAACTTAACAACGTAGTGCATGCTGTACTTTGCAGCAAGGAATGCTCAGAACTCTACTTTAGAGAGACCAAAAAAACACTTCATAAACGCATGGCACAGCATGGAAGAGCCACCTTGACGGGACAAGACTCAGCAGTTTATCTGCATCTAAAGGACAAAGGTCACTCTTTCGAGGATGCCAATGCTCACATTTTGGACAGAGAATACAGATGGTTTGAAAGAGGAGTGAAAGAAGCCATCTATGTCCGTTGTGAATGACCATCTTTGAACAGAGATGGTGGCTTATGACACCAACTGTCTGCCTATAATCCAGTTTTGCGATCCCTTTCCAGACGCCTTAATGCCCACTCACATCCTGGGCCTTTTGACCTCAGGAAATCACATGATAGGGTGGGGCCAGGTCTCACAATGGGTTCACCCAAAACCTTGGCTGATTGTGACCCACACCCGTTTTCACACCTTGGCTCTTGTGATTAGGTAGATCAATAGAGTGTCCATAATTGGGGACACTCCTATAGGGCTTAAAATCTGTGACTCTCCACCAATTGCTCTTAGAACTGAAGAAGCTTCTTGGATGAGAGGTGGAATGTCTTCAAGAAACCTAAAGAAGCCCTGACACTTTTCTTTCTAAGCTCCTTAGTCTCTGCTAGAACCTACACAATATGGCAGGGAGCATGTCCTGGTAATCACTGACGTTTTCAGTCATTCACCCAGGTCATTCCCACCTGGGACTAGCAGGCTTCGACAGTTGCAGAGGTCTTGGTCAAGGAAAGATTCCATATGTATGGAGTACCACTTTGGTTACACTCTGACTAGGGTTCAAGCTTTGAAAAGGAGTTTTTCCTGTTTTCCCAACTAGCCCAGCTGCTGTGGGAGGTAGTCCAGGGGAACCTGCAACAACCTCAGCTGTACTTCCCAGGGATACAGGTGATGCTGAAGCAAGCTCAAGTCCCACACCCTCTCCAGGAAGAATCAGAAAGTCCACCTGAAAGACATCTGGGAAACCAATTTACATCATCTACCATTGGCAGCAGGTGGTGGAGTGTGGCTGCACTTTCTTAAATAGCGTGCTCTAGTAAGGAGGTATACTTTTTAAATAAATTGTCAGGATGCCAATTTACAACACCCAGGCAGAATGTAACTGGCAGTTGCCTGCCTGGTTATTGCACTAAGGGGCCACACTTTGATGGTGTTTTTCTTTTCTAATATGTGTTGCAGCTTACAAATTAATTTTTTAAAACTTTGTTGCGTGCCAACTCCCCACCATGGCTCTTTGCTTAATAAATGACCACAGTTAATTTATATGGTAATTCCTGTGAGAACATAGCCAAGTGATGCCAGGCATATAATGTATCACTGCAATGCATATGCTTTATGGCTAATTAGGTTATTGATCTGAGGCTGGTCCTGCGTTAGGGCATGATCACAACACAAAAGAGTATGAAAGTATGAGTAATGCGGGTTTAAGCAGTCATTTGTCATTCCTTATAATGCCCTAAAGATGCAGATGTACAGTGATGCTCCACAGTGTGTGTGTGCACGGCTGCAGGTGTGTTTGCGCATGCCTCCTTAAAAGTATCTTTGAATATTGTCGACATGTAAGCTCACTGAGTCATTTCAATATTGCCTGCTGGCTGTTTTCAAATGTTTGGTAAACACAGTTTTTGGAAGGAGTGCAGAGTGCAATAATGGGATGTGAAAGATGTGTGATTTCATCATACTTTTGCTCACACAATCTACTAACGCTTTGCTCGCAACCTGCCCTTGAAAATTCAAGTTTGGAAAGCTTCTCTCGCCATTGTGAGAATCTGTACGATGTTTGCTTTGTGTGTCGGTGTGTGCGCTCCACTGCTCTCACTAAATGTGCTTTTCCCCTCCGCTTCTTCTCATCAGGTCTTTATGCCCCAGGTCAGAGTATGACTGCTGATCCCTTGAGCTACCATAGTGCTTAATTTACAGAACATGATACACAAACCATTCCCCTGCACTACTCATTCACAGCCTCCTCTGGCCACTGATAAATATGCAGTGAAGACAAAAAAGCAGATCCACATAGTCAGATGCACCCTGCAGTTAGCGGTTTATAAACAATGTGAGTACTATTTGTTGCCTTTGTACAAACAAGGATGTTTCTTGAGAATAATAAAAAAAAAAGAGTAATCCAAGCACCTAATCAGGACGACTGTGTATTTGTGTGTACTCGACTGTGTGTGTATGTGTGTAATACATTCAAATTACTGAGGTGTGTGTATGTGTGCGCGTGTGTTTTACTATTTGCAGTTATAGTGGCTGTTCTCCAACATACGAGCTTTGCAAATTGAAAGAGAATACAAGTTGAATGAAGCTGCTTTCCTTTGTTACCTCATATCACCTAGCTGGAGAATATGAAATAGCTGTCATGGATAACACAAGCTGTAGAGAAACAGCTTCTCCACTGGGCATTTATCTGGTGTGTGTGTGTGTGTATGTCTGTGTGCGTGTGCTCTGCTGCATGTTCTGGTTTTGCACTTGGTTTAAGTATTAAGGGGAAGAGAGTGAGCGAGTGAGTGGGAGGATAGCTTTAGTTTATCATTATCATGTGGGTACCACAGTCGGCGCTGTAACTGGAAAAGGTGACATTAATTCTTTTCCAGCTTCTCATGTAGAATAGCATATTATCCAGGAATCCTCCACTGTATCACTGCACTGTTTTATTTGCCAGGAATGCTTTCTTGTTTGAGTCATAGCTTGCTTAATTATGCATCTGCAGTAGTCTTTAGAATGAGGATGTGTTAATGGGTTTTGGATTTGGGTTACATTCCTTTTGCGGTTGAATAAATAAAAGCATTAGCAAATACGGTACTGTGCAAAAGTATTAAGATGCCCATAATTTCATTATTTTTTTTATAGAAAAATGGGAAACAGGTGCAGCAATTTATTAAAATGTGCAAACAGTAGTCTTCAGGCTTTTTTCTCTTCTCTGTACATACGATCCCACATTGCTTCAATAATGCTGAGGTCTGGGCTCTGGGGAGGCCAATTCATGACTGATAGTGCTTCATTGTGTGTTTTTCTTTTTAGATATGCTTTTACTGTACTGACAGTATTTTTGAGGTCAATCTCATGCTAAAAAATTTCATCAGTTTTGACAAGATGCATGCAACCCCAAACCATGACAGAGCCTCCACCGTGTTTTACAGATGGTTGTAGACACTCACTGTTCTCTCCTGACCTCCTCCATATATATTGACGATGATTTGAAATCAGTCAATATTCAAAGGAAAGCTGTGAAAGACCTTCAGAAAGACTGAATAGCTATTGCTCAAGACCACTTTAAAAATTACAGAAAAATCTTACTTCATGGAAGAAAATATAAAGAAATGAGAGGTGGCTCAAGACTTTTGCACAGTGCAGCATGTGAACGTTGCTTTGAGATTTGAACTTCAGTCTGGCTGATATATATGTGACCATTATTGCTTTACCATTGATCGCATGCACTGTATAAAGTGTAGGCTAGCTGCATAGCTTCAAACCACAATTATGACTTGAAATCAATTAACCTTAATTCATAAATGAAAAAGTTGTTTTTAATTTCTTTTTTATCTGTGTCATAACATAATTTGTCCAGCAGTGTTGTCGAGTCATTACGCAACAAACTAATATATTACATAAAAGTAACATATAGTAGATGATACATGTTACTTTAAAAAAGTTATTATTTACAATACTTGTTATATTATTTTTGTATCACTGTGTCGCATTAAAAAAAGTGTCATGTCTTTATATTAATGTCCACTATGCATTAACTTCCCTATTGAGTACAACGATGACACAAGCCCAGACATGTCTGAGAGCAAGAGCCATGTGTCAGTCTCCAATCACCTATGTAATTTAAACCCTAAAAGGCGGACCACCTTAGCAACCTCCAGCAAAGGGCAGTACTTTGGAAAATATGCAAGAAAACTTTTTGTGATAAAAGTAGAAACAAATACGTGCGGCAAAAACACACTTTTGAGTACAACCAAATGTAAACACGTGACTCGACCGAGCATCATTTCAGCACTCGCTAAATTCCCTCCCTCCAAAGTGTTAAGATACAATATCACAAGAAGAAAATATAATCTTTGATTTTAATTTAATTCTTATTTTTTAACAATATTGTGCAGCTCGAGGAGAGTTGCAAGGTTGACTTATTTAGTTGTTGTTAAACTAAAAAGTCATGCAGTTATGTTACATTTTCATGTCAAGCTACTTTTGTACTTTAAAAAAAATCATAAATCATCAAAAAATATCATTATTTCTTTGAAAACACTGCAAGTTTTCCTGTTCTTTAAAACTCAGGATTTGCTTAAAAAATAAAAGCATTGGTTCGGCTCGAGTATTAAAACAATGTTGATATGATGACATAAGAGAAATGTAGTGTTTTCCTCCCTGGTCTATGATACTGGTCCTATACTGCTGCTCCAGCCTAAAATGATCAGCCCTGCTTCCAACTTTAATCTTTAATGGTCCAGCGGTCTTTGTCCCCACTTTTTCCTCTTTAACCCTTTCATAAACAAAGCTGCTCCCCACCTGTCTCTTTCTTTGAGAGTTCATTTTCAATCATTTGTTTCTGCTCCCCAGCCACCTCTTATTCTCTGTCACACAGAAAAAAAAGCCTTTTAAATAGAATCAATTTACACTAAGGAGCCCAGGGGGTATTAGAAACTGCAGCACTTAATTTCATAACTTCAAAAAAAGAAAAAAAAAATCACAGAGGGAAGCTGCTGTAGCTTAAGGCCGTTAGCACAATTCCCAGAACCTTTATCTTGCTGTAGTATAGTAGGGTGTGGGGTCTGGTTATGGTTCATCCACCTGAAAACAAGATTATGCAGAGAAGAAAGTACAGTAGTGTGTTAAATTTCCTCTGGATGTGTCTCTGGGTGAATTCAAATGCAATGCTTTTCCAACTGGCCTCTGTTTCACTTCACCAGAGAAAAGGGGGTAGTTCATTGCCAGATAAGGATATTCAATTAGTGTAAGTCTATGGAAGGCTGCTGCACCAGTCAGAGCACGCTGGAGCCGGGTGACATATGGTAAGGGCTCTCTGTTAGAATAGAGAAGCGATGAAACTCGATATCTTCTCATTTCATCTTGTCACTGTTTCAGTAATTTTCCCAGTGGAATGTCAGGCATATACTGTCTGCTTGAGTAGATATCATTTTTCCTCCTTTTTCCAACAGGAAGACCACATGGAAGATGGCTAGAAAAGAGGGAATGTAGCTGAAAGATTAATTTGGATATTTTTTCCATTGGTGTTTATTCTCCATAGAAAAATGGACATAGTGTTTAGGGACGGTTTCTTTATTTTATTAACTGGTATGTTTATAATTGATGTATTATCAGGAAGATTTTTTGGCTCTGATATCCTAAAAATATGAGAATTCCTCTGAATCCCCATAAGTGTGTCTTTCACTCCATCTCTTGTCCTCTAGCTTCTCCTCTTGGCTTGGTCTTCCTCCCATCATAAATCTGAAGCAGGATGTTTCCAGGCAACTCCAGTCAATCTTTACTGAGTTTGTTGCGCTATTGATCTGTCCTGTGCTATAGGTTGTCCTGGCTTCTTTCTCCACTATTGATGTTTTTGCCTCGGGGAAAGAAAGAAACTGCTTCAGCCTGAATTTACCGGGGGCCAGTTTTCAAATGACTTACAATCACCTCACAATGAAAATAGAAATTGTCAGGCGGTGCCGTTTATACATTGATACCGTTGTTAAGTCTCACAGTAGCAAATGTAGCTTTTGTAAGAGTCCAAGATTGTGGGATTGTAATGTGGATCATGGGGCACTTAAGAGTGATAATGCCACTGTGGAATATAGGGCCACTGTGGTGCTGTTGGGATGTCAAATAGCCACTGAGGGAATAGTCACCTAATGAGGTTGGTTTAGTCCACTGGGAAGCCCAGCCATATTTCTAGCTTTTGTGGTTTGGTGTGTTTGTGAGTCTTGTGTCCCTGACCACATGCATTACTGAGCACATTGATTAATGGGACAAAAGGTCAATGGCATGAGAAACTATTTAGGTCATAAATTGTACAAAACATAATGCCCCATGCGTTCCTACATACATTCTTAGACATGTAGTTCCCAACTACTGCTACCCCTTCCAACAAACTATTCAATGAAGTTCAAATTCAATGAATTTTTTTAAGGCCGGGTCCCATCATAAATCATCTCAGAGTACTTTACTCTTTAAGGAAAACCTTACAATCTTATGGAGAAACCCATTGATTGTCTACAGGCATTGCTTGGCTGATGAATACATGGATCGGTACTACTCTAACTGAGCACTTTTCACTACTCAGGACACACACACCCACCATCTGAGTGAGCATCCACTTTTTTATAGGCTCTGGTTCTAGAAGTAAGTTTCCCATTCATTTGTTTCCATTAGCATTTCAGAAATGCTTAGATAAAGAGTTTCAAGCCAAAACTACAAGATTGGCTTGGATCACAAGAAAAATTTAAAAACACAAGGCAAAAGCTCCACGACTGTATACATAATTACAAACTCATTCCATAATACACTGCAAACCCCAGATTCCACCAACCTTGTTACATTTCAACCTTCTCAATATCCCAGTGCTGTGTGACGTAATAGATTAGAATATATTTTGTAGTGTGTAAATAAAAGCATAGCTTTACTTTCAGTGCTTTGTTCTTGACCGCAATCACTGTTCTTGTGGTTTCTGGCATTTCGTACTCACTGAGCACCCTGACGTTTCCAGGTTGAAACATTTGCATTAACAGTGAATTAACAGTGGTATAACATCAAGATGTCGCTGTTTCTATTTAGGATTGCACGTTATTTTTAAAACAAGTGAGCAACTGTGGTTCCAATAGGAGGACATACCTTCATGTTGCAATGTTGTGACTTGTTTCAATATCATGGCTCACAATCAAAATCTCTATGGGGAATATGAATGGGGTTTTTTTTCCCATTCAAAATTTATAGTCGCATTCACTTGTTGCAAAAATCACCTACATATATTTACACTCTTGTTTAGCACTTTCTTTTTTATGCACAAATATCACAAATTTTCACACATATAATGGTAATTATGAGCTCCATACTCTCACCTCATCCATACACTACTTTACACAGATATGTATTTAAAGAAAAATATTATGTTTATAAACCGTTCACTCCTGCATATGTTTTTGGTCTTCTACTAAGTCTCTTTTGTTTGCTGTCATGAACAATATTAGTAAGTAAGTAAGTAAGTAAGTAAGTAAGTAAGTAAGTATATTCTCTTTATACTAGTCATTGTGTTTTTAGTTCCCTGCTATAAAAGGCAACTTACTTCAGATTGGTTAACTTCTGTAAACCTGACTATAGGTATAACTTTAAGGATTGGATATCTGCCGCACAGATGATGAGTTCGACAGATGTGTGTGGATCCCGTAGTGCAGTGATTTACACATTTGAAAAATGTTGCTGGTTTAACACAAATCCCCTTTGGTTTGAATCAGAAAGGACGTCTCCTGCCAATTCAAACATGCAGCGCTACCCGCTGTTACCACCGAAGGCAGCTTTTTCTAAGTTTTACTAATATTTAAGCACTGCCGCCATCTTGGATTGTTAAGTCGGGTTCTTGGGAACTGCTCTAATTTTGTCCCAGTTAAAATTTCTGACTGGGAATTTGGAAATTGGGTATTTCAACTTCTGACTCTAAGTCACACGCCCCATCAGCACCATTGAACTCACTACTTGTAGTTTGACTTGCATATGTAGCAGGAGTTAAGAAATAAATGACTGGGTTATGTTATCGTGTCGTAAAAATGGGGCTCTCTCACACCACTGAACTGAAAGCCAGGCCGCGACTGCTGAAAGCCTTCCAAAAGTGCCACCCCACCTTGCAGCTGCTGAGAAATGAGCATTGTTTTTCCTCTGGGAGGCAGTTAATGCTGCTGTTTGCCTCTCTAGAATATTAATACTGCTTCTGTTCGTTATGCCCAAATCAGTGATCATACTTACCATGCTAAAAATATTGACTCTTTATTTTGTGGATACATTCACATTTTACTTTCCCTTTGTGTTCACTGTGAGCATGTCCCAGAAACAGATGGCACAGGTTCCCTTGTTGAAAGTTTTTGATGTTGACGTACCCTCTTAAATTGCACCCATTGAATTCAGTTTCAGTTCAGTTTTATTTTATCGTGCCAAAGTTTTTGTTGAGTTAATTTAATAGAACAAAAGGAAAGGATGAATGTAGCGCTGTGTGAGAGAAGGTATGATTTCTGGCCAGAAATGTCTCTCCCAGAGTTCGTCAAACACCTGTTCTGTCCTTCTAAATGGGTTATTGGCACAAATCTGGAATCAATCAAGCAATCAGGCGTAATAGGAGTCTCTGGGGGTGAATGGGGCAATACTGTTGATTAGCTGAAAGAAAGAAGCTGCTTTTCTGTTTCTACATGCAGTACTTGATTACAGCAATTCTAATATATTTACTTCTCAACCATGCAAAATTTAACGATCCACACATGGCCAAATTTAATGCACATTTTATTTTACTCTACATTATCAATGTCAGTTCACACATTGTGGTCTGATCTGCAGATGAGTTTCTAACAACCCTCTCCTTTAATTTGCTGAAAATTAAAATTGTCCCTAATGAGGCAATGGCTATCCCACAGGAAAAATACCCCTCCTCCCATTAGTTCTAACGCCAATCTCCCCAGGACCTAGATTATAAAGCACACACTCACACATGAAATAACCTTGTTGGGTCCTAATTATAACAGCGTTGTGTCTCGGTTGGACACAGTGCATTATTAGTCCTAACAATATCACGTTCCCACAGGCATGTACCTGTGTCCTTCCTTCCGTGAAGACTTTGTCTTGTTTTTGGCTACTTTTTCTTTCCTCTCTAAATGCAGCGTGAAGGAGGGCAAGAGGGAGAGTGAGCTTAACAAGATGCCAATAATTGTCTCTGTTATCAAACAGGCCACCAATCTTAATTGCAGGATGTATAGAGAGTGATTTTCCAGACACTGATTCTAACAGAGTTTAAAATCTCATGGACAATAAACACCGTACAAAGAAATACAAATCAGACCCTATACTGTTACTGCAGATGGTTTGGTCCACTTTATGGGCCTCTGTATTTGAGTCAGCTCCATCCTCAGCAATCTGTAAGATAGGATCTAATGTATGTATGTGTACGTATGTGTACGTATATACTTGTATATAAGTGTATGGATGTCTTTTAATCTTTATATCTAATTTATCTTAATTCTTTCTCTTACTTTGACTACATTGCTTGGCTGACACTTGATGTCTTTTAAACGAGCTTTACAAATAAAACTGACTTGACTTGTCTAATATTAATTACAGATATCTGCAGGAGCTTCCTTATAGAGGTTTAATTTGGTTGACATCACTTACATTGGAGTCACTCAATATTCAGTTTGCAACTGTGCCAATGAAACATGAAGCTGGAGTCTAAGACATGGCTCTAACATCTTTGTGACTGGCGTAGGGAGAGACTGATAATTTACTTATACAGTAGTAATGTCAGTCTTCTCATGATTCAGATCACTAACTTTTGCCTATCTGTCCATGGATATTGTTAGTAGAGAAAACAAAATAGTTTTATTGTAAAATTGTTTATATTTTGCTTCAGAAGAATGAGGTTGTTACAAAAACCAAGCAAAGATTTAATTATTTTTATATGCACATAATTATTTGGACAACGGCAGCTTCTGACCTATTTCATTCTGCAAAATGAAGAACAAAAGCACGCTGAGCAACAGGGCATGCAGTGGGTCTGAAAAACAGAAGCTACAATGCTTCTAGGGTACTAGGTTCTAAAGCACACAGCACAGAACCTTCAACGCTCTCACGGATACAATGTGCCAACTGTGTGAGATGCCTGATTATACTTTTTTTCAGCCTGTCTGGCGTTGCTCTTCAACTGTCACTGGTGTGTGACAAAAATGTGCTTTATAAATTGCAAGGTGGTAGTACGGTGGTAGTTGCTAGTACTGGTTTGTATTAGTACCAGCCATCCACTATTACAGAACTGTCTTATTTGTTCCTGATTCACCTTAATGAATCTTAATAGATTCATTAAGTTTTTGCTCCATACTAAAATGACAGTTACACAAATTAACTGTGAATTTTTCTAGTAGCACATTCATGACGTGACTCTCCCATTCCACCACATCCCAAAGGTGCTCTCTTATATTGATATCTGGTGACTCCGGAGACCATACAGTACAGTGTGAGTACAGCGAACTCGTCATGTTCAAGAAACCAATTTAAGATGATTTAATCTAACACCTCAACCACCAGCCTGAACCATCAACACAAGGCAGGATATGTTTTCATGTTTACATCAAATTCTTACAGTACCATCTAAATTTGGCAGCGGAAATTGTGACTCGCCACTAGACCAGGTAGCATTCTTCCAATCTTGTTGTCCACTTGAGTCCATGTGGGTGAGTCCATGTAAATTGCAGTCTGTTTCCTCAGTTCTTAGGTGATAATAGTGTCACTCAGTGTCTTCTGCTTTAAGAATGGATGTGTTGAGAATTTAGAGGTAGTCTTCTGCATACCTTTGGGCTGAAAGTAAGAAAAAAGTAACTCAAACACACGTTTCAGCCAAACAGTGTGGCTACTCTCTGACCTCTGACAAAGCATTTTCAGCCACAGAATTATCATTCACTAGATATTCTCTTCTCTTTTTTTTTGGTCTGATGCTCTGTTTAAACTTCAGCAGCACATCTCGGCCGTGTCTACATTGCCTTAATAAGCAGTGCAAGAGGTGTACCCATTAACATGTTACAAACATGCTCCAGCCTCCTCCCAGACACACAAGCTTCTCACGTCAGCGCACTTCAGGTTGTTCAGACATTACAGATTGTATCAGACATGTGAAGGCAGGCCGACTTTACATTTCTGTGTATCCTGTGAGAACTTTGAACGTCTGCTTTCTTCTTACTCCCTAGAACTGCTGTGTCTTCACAAAACACTCGGAATAGCTGTAGCTTATCCCGGAGACAGACACCCCTACAGAGATATGAGGGCATGAAGTATAAGGTGATAAGGCTGAGCACAAAGAGTCTCACCTTTTCCACTACTGCAAGATAACAGTTTTAAAATCATGGTGTTATTCCTCAGACATGATGTGTCTAAAGAATATGCTATTCCCCTTTAAACATTTAATGTTCCAGCATGATTCATTAAATATATAATTATTTCAATCAGCTCAGCACACAGATAGCTCTGACAGAATAATTTCCTTTATGAGTGTGGGGCTGCAGCTACTGGTTATCCCCTGTCTTTGCTAGTGCTGAGTAATGATCCACATGCTGGTTAGGGATGGATGGAGGAGCCCTGTTTCCTGCTGGCCTGTCAGAGAAATGTGACAGCGTCTAGTGTGCAGGGACAAACTGGAGAGTGTAGCCTGCAGCTCTCAATCACTCCAGGGGCTGGCAGAGACACCCATAGGGAGCTGTCCGTCTTCCCTTTCATTTATCTCTCTCTCTGTTTTCACCCTTTTATGTTTCCTCGATTTCTAGATCCCTACCTTACTTTGTCGCTTTCCCCGTGTCTCCCTCATTTGTGACCTTCCTTTCATATCGGACTTGTCAGCATCTGTTGTCTGCTCACAGATTTTACACAAACACGTGGATCTTCTCAAACAATTTCTCCTCGAGCTCATTTTCGTTGCTTCACGCTGTCTGCGTCAATATCCAACCTAGTCCAGAGCGTGGCCGAGACTCAGCATGTACTTCTAGCACACATATGCCACACACAAACGCACACACAATTAAACAGACTGGCACCCACATGCTCAAACTTACATACAGCCAATTAATATTATAATACACTATTCCATTTTAGAGTATATAAGTCTTCAAGACTGCAACACAGGAGAATTAGGATTTTCTATTTGACTCGAGCTGGATGGAGAATGAAGCGGAGAGGGAGAAATGCAAGACGAAGAGTTGCCGTCATTTAAACTGTTCTGCACTGAGGCTTTTCAATTTCATTATAAGTCTCAATTTCAAAGATCCTTGATGCCACGCGCTATTCAGCCTAAAATTGAGCTGTTGGATGGCTGGACAGGCAGCCCCCACCCATGTCTACTCTGTGGGGTCATCTGGGTGGAGAGAAACATATGAAAAGCAAAGGGGCTCAGGTAGCTGGCTAAGTGGGTGAGAGTATTTTGGAATTGGTTGGGTGAGCTGAGGTTTTGGAAAGCAATGTGAGGACTCTTGGTGTAAAATCTGTGAAGGACTCTTGAGTTATAGAAAGAGGAATCCAGGCTTAGATTTTTAGTATGTTTAAAGTTGTCTGTTATTTTTATTGTGCATGTTTTCTGTTTTTATTATTAAACCCTGGTTTATTTTTTAGCACCGCAAAATCGTTCCCTGAAACACACTAGCTCATAGTTTACTCTGAAAATATATATATTTTTTAACCTAGATGAAGAAAACACATAGGCCATGTCTTTAAACAAACAAAAAAAAAGTCTTCTTTTTGCTTATGTTTCTGAACTTGAGCATTTCTTTTCTTTAAATGAATTACAACAGGAAGTGGATCATACATTCACTTAAAATAGACCATAATGAGATTTTTAAACAAAAATATCCTCAAAACACTTTTATGGCATGGACAAGTTCCTGCTCCCGTAAGGATGAAGTCTTTCACGGAGTGCCAAGCAAGCTCCGACCAGTGACTCTGGAGTTTTTACCCACTTGATCCCCTCTGATGTAAATTAGGCTGAAGCAGTAGTGTGCTTTAGGTCGATGTCCTGGAAGAAAGTGCCATAATGTTCCCTGATACTGGGTGCAGCAACTTGCTTCACACGGTATTTTGTCTGTTCAAAATACCGTCTGTCTGTGATTCCCTTACATTGATCACAGGATCCGCACCGTGTCTGGAAACCATTCCTCAGACTTGGAGCGTGATTTTACAACAAAGTGGTTTTTCCATTGGATATGAGACCGTGCATAGTGTTCCAGGGTCCCGGTGGTTGCTTTAGTGAAGATAGAAGATTAGTGCCATGTCTCCCCTGATTCAAGCTTTGCCTTCTTATTGTGCTTCTCTTCACTGGAACGAATCGGGTCTTTCCATACTTCCAGCCAAGCTTTCGTCAGGCACAACAAATACCACTTGTACAGTCAGCTCATCACTGGTGGTCATGTCTGTCAGCCAGGACACCACTGTGGAAGTCCAAAAAACAAAACATTACCAACACAGCAATAAACAGGCTGGTTATGTAGTGTGTCATAGGACTGCTACTGTAAGTATGAATTGAATGTAGTAATTTACTTTGTTTATCTTAGTTTTGAGGGTCGGTGTTGTCTTTCCGTCTTGTGCTGGTGTACAGTTTGCAGTTACAGTTTTAATTCCCAGGCGTGCAAAATACCTTTAAATCTCCCGTGCCAATTCTCCACTTGCCCTCATGAGCCGAATCTGTCGGGAGTTCTTCTTGCTGATGTTCATCATCTGTGCTCTAATGTGTCAACACACAGGTGTTTAAACAGTAGGAGCCTGGCTGTGTGTATTCATAGTTTGAATACGCCAATGGGCCATCGCAAACAAATGTTTGTTGCTGGCTAATTGTTCCTACAGGTAGTCTGACCAATGAGCAATGCTCACATCTAGTGAGAACTGCAAATTAACAGATAACTAGAGAGGGGGAATCTGTACAATTTCTTTTTTTTTGTGTGCATTTTTTTCCCGACGAATCATTGCAAGTTTTTACAAACCAAGACCAAAACATCCAGCATCAAAGGTAAGCAGATGCTCTGCCATAAATTATGGATTAAATAAAGTATGATATTGGCTAAAAATGTTGTGGCTTAAATTGTTACCCTGCTTTCTACCAGGAAAACATGCCATCCCCAGAGATGAAAAGAGGAAAAAAAAACAAACCCAGAAAACATTGGCATCACCAAGACAGAAGACTGGTCACCCGTTGAAATGAAAAGCAGTAAGTTTTGATATAGTTTACTGTAAAAATTACTTAACATAAATAAAAATAAATGTATATATTTTTAAATATCCACTGTGTCGAAATAGACCTGCATGCTTTTACATGGCACATAACTAACCCTACTATTTCTTGTTACTATTTACAGGTTTCCACCATCAGCATAGGAATGGAGTGGACTCAGTCAACACTTAAACAAATTTGTGTCCAAGAAATGAGTGCAAGGGATCTGCTGGCTTAAGGTCCATATTGGAAAGTGTGATTAAAAGACTTGGTGTCTTAGATGCGCACCCATCTGAGAGTGTTGCCAAATGTCAGCTGTTTGGAAAAGACCCACAGCACACCCACCACCATCTCCAGTGCCCAGAGGGAATCCACTTATCCACTCACCTACTGCCACCACTCCAACTCCAGGAGAACACTGATGGCTTTTAATCCCAGCCGCCTCTCCAACCTTTTCACATGGCACCACAGAAACGTCCACAGAGGATCAACTGCTATAAAAGCTTCATCCAGGTCCACCACACCAGGTTGATGGCTTTTCCTCCCAATCGCTTCCCCATCTTCTACACAAAGCGAACAGAGAGGACCCAGTTATCATCACCGATCCGTTACTATGCCACTTCCAATGTTTGCCACTCAAGACTGTTTCTTGTGCTGTGAATACCGCTCAGAGCACTACGCAGCAAACATTTTCATGACTTTGACACTATTTGAGGTTTATCAAAATTGGGTTAGGAGGGTAAACTGGAGCGGGAGGAACGGGAAACGGGAGTTACTGCAGCAAATGAAAGAAAAAAAAATTGCATTTGTTCAGCAAAGGTTTCCTGACCAGTGAGCAGGAGCACAAAAATTTGCAGCTGCATAAACGAGAGAGTCGGAAGTCCCAGAAAGACTGACCCAGAAATGTAAGCTAGGTAATGTTGTATTTACAATGTATATAGTACTTTTTATTGTATGTTATTCCTAATTTTCCAATAAAAAAGAATATGTCCAGACATATCTGCATGTTTTTGTTTTACTTGTCTTTTCTAAAGAAGAGCGCTCATGATATCAGTAAACACTACCATACCGAGTTCAAGGTCTCATGTCTTATGGAACAGCTACAACATGATGGTCATTTTGTGTATTACTGAACGCGAGATGAGCAAATATATAGTTGGGTGTGCCTAATTTTATACCTGCCAAGAAGAGTTTTTATAATGTTTTTTATTTAAAATTTTCTGCTTTTAATTCAGTTTTTGTTCATTCACAGACTGTTTTTTTTTGTGTGTGTTTCAGTTTAGTGTTTGAAAATGTTTAGATTAATTTCATCCTCAAATTTAATCTCTCTAATTATTATTGTGTGGAGGGCACAAGTCAAAGGGAAGCTATATGAAAATCAGTACAGATATTACAATTACACAGAACTTTATGAAAGCAGCTGACTCAGTCTTGCACACATACAAAGTCTCAAACATGTAAATAAATGTGGGTGTACGCAGTACATTCCGAAACGCAGCAATCATTTGTACTGCATGATAGGACTGATCATTTAATTAATCTTCACTGGAGGTCACACCCGTTTGCAGGTTGGGACAAAACACTCGTGCAAATCAGGTTTGACCCTAAGCAGCAGAAGCAGGAAGTCGAGGAGCAGGTGGGCGTTGATAGTGCTTTTAGACTGGAAAGTGTGCCCGTCACATGCGGTCGGCAGGGTCCGTATTAATGCTAATGACGCGTTTTTACCAGTAGTTTAGTAAAAGATCTGCAATGAGAAGCTGCGTTCAGTGAGCGTCCGACAAGTGAATGACAATGGTAAGCGTGAGAGAGCCCTTGGATTGCGCAGCACTGCGCGGCAACATTTCTTACTTTTTAAACCTACCTTTTTAAAAAAATATATTTAATTTGACTGAAATTAATGAATGAAAATGTTTGCATGCAGTGGTCTAGGTGATTTGCAGTGGAAATTGTGGAAAAGGTCAGAGTGACTAATTTCGATTTTTTTATAACTTACTCAGCAGTTTGCAGTGTCTGCAGTTCATCTATTGGAAATATTTCAATATGAAATGCTATGAAAAGGGCGTGTTCATGGTGGAAAGTAGATACCCCCAGGAGAAGAGAGAGGGGACTACACTGGGTGGCACTCTATCAGGCTGGTTTATTAGTTTAGTCTGTTGAAGTAAGCATACTAACACACACTGATTTACAGATGCACTCAAAACACGAGGATGATTGTCAGGACAAAAGCCATCTTATCTCTGTGAAATGCTTAAGTCAAAATACGTCTGTGTTGGACACACTTTTTACTGTACAATCTCACAGAAATCCACAAGCGATACTTGAGGTAGTGGTCCTCAGTGAGTCTCTGTGATATAAATATATATATATTTTTGTCAGCTTTTATAGTTTGCCATCCATATTTGCATATCAAGCATCTCAAGAAGTTTGACGGAGACTAAAAATAACCTGGGTTCAGCAAGAAGTGAAACTTCAGAGTTATTTACCTCCCACACAAAAGTTGGAAATTATTTCTTGAGAATGAGTGACATCATGTTTATAACATTTAAAACCAAAGGAATAAGGAGATTTTGCAGTTGCTCGCCAGTTACTATGACAATCCCAAGCATTTAAAGGAAAGACAGGCTTTTCTGCTTTGGATCTTGATGCTAGTAAAAGGACTTTATTGATGCATTGGTAATGACTTTTGAAATATTTATTAGAATTTAATAAAATGCCTTTCTAAATACAGACCGCTTATGGTTGAGATCGATCCAGTCGTATTTCGCAGGATGATTCAGCTCTGCTGTTTCTCTGCTGACGCAATCTGTACATATCTTTGGTTCACAATCAGTGATACTTTTGCATCTCAAGAATTTAGAGTATTGTGGAAAAAGTCAGTTTCTGCATCTCCATGAAACCCGTCTTGCATGACATGCTTCCATCCAACCTCCTGGTTGAGCGGCTGTGTTGACTTTGGCCTGGACAAAACACTGGACCAACTGCCAACATGGCCCTCAACATCATCAGTCAGGGGTTTTAAAACTCCCTGGATACTTACTCTACTACCAAACTCTAGGACCTTGATTTCCAGGTGAAGTGGAACATAACACAGTGGTGCTGTGGTTAGCTCTTTTGCCTCACAGCACGGATGTCCTGTGCTGGCTTGGGACTTTCTGTGTGTACTACTAATAATTTGAGATATTGGAATTTTGATGGGGTGTATTCATTAATCATTTGAACTTTATCCATTCATTCGCTTCCGGTTATCCTTTTTTCAGGGTCGCGGTGGGCGCCGGAGCCTATCCCAGCTGTCTTAGGGCGAGAGGCAAGGTCGCCAGTCTGTCGCATGTCTCACACATAGACATAATCATTTGTACACACAGTCTCACTCACGCATTCACACCTATGGGCAATTTAGAGTTTTCAATTACCCTATCCCCACAAATTGCATGTTTTGGACTGTGGGAGGAAGCCGGAGCACCCGGGGAGAACATGCAAACTCCACACATTGAATTGAACTCAGGACCTTCTTGCTGTGAGGCAACAGTGCTAACCACCGTGCCACCGTGCTGCCCTAACTGTTTGAACTTTATATTAAAAAAATACTTTTTTGAGATACCCTGTTATATTTGGTAATGTTGACTGCTTCAAGGGTTTCCTGAAGCAGAGGAAGCCTGAGGAAAGCATAATTTGTGTGAAATCATTTCAAACTTTACTCAACACGGAAATAAATCCATATTTGGGGATTCTAATCCTCAATGTCAATAGGATGCAAACTGTAAGAATTCATTTAAATTCATTCACAAGACTCTTTTATTCAAGAAGCATCGGTGGGGAAAGTTAGATTAGGAAAAGTCAGCTCCTCCTGTTCTAATTATATCCTCTTCCATCATCTTTGGTAGAACTGCCATATCAGCATCTAATTCTGCAGTCTTTCCTGTCATTCAAACCTAAAGTTCACTCACTTCAGTCTTCACAAGTGTACACGGGCCCTAATGGCACAGATTAAAAAGCAATTTAATACAGGAAAGGGGATTAGAAACACTATGGTCTGCACTTATCCTTAACCTTTAGTCCTGTTCTCATGGAGCCACAATATGTGCAAGACGATAGCATCACAGGACCAGAGTTAGTAAATTTCCATTAGAGCTGCCCTTCTGTATTCCCACCAGCACATTTAAAGGCATTAGGCATGCTTTGTCAAGGCTGATAAAAAAGGGCTAGCAGTGCTATCGCACACCCCCGACTTGTTTCGGAAAAAGCACTGTTCCATGTGAAGTTTTCATAACCCATTATGATAATCGGCCCAAGTCTCTGAAGGGCAAGGGATAGACCGTCAGATAGATGCTTCTGGGGTGACTGCTCTATAGTCTCTGCATGGATTGAACATTTTCTGTCTGCGTTGCTGGGGCAGAAACTCATTCCTATCTACCAAGAACAGCAGAAGTGATATAGGACTCAGTAAAAGAGGAGGCATGTCTCATAGCATCGGGTTAGAAGGTGATTTTAAAAGCGAAAGAGAAAAAAAACATAAGTTGAAAATATTTCCCCGTCCCCCTTATAATGAAGAAAATACTGTTTTCTGTGGTGAAAACGTAATATTTATATGCTTGCGTCATCCTTTGTTCTTCAGCTTTCCTGTAAGCTTCCTGTGCCTTCAACCGACTTGACACGCTATAAACACTTTATACCGCTTTGCTAAATTAGTGAGAAGCTGGGATGCTTGAATTAAGGAGATCCGTGTTATTTTATTCTTCTTCTCCTTCTTCTCTTTTGGGCAGCTAGCTGCTCATCTCTGCAGGAGAAAAATGTTTGTCTGACAGGAAACAGGGCCATGCTGCGCATTAATCATTTATATCTAAATTTGTGCTGCGCGAAGATTCAATTTTCTGCACTTTGTAGGGTCCAATATTGGTTATATGGTTTTATTTATACATCAAAAACCAGTTCATTCATTATTAATTTATTTTTGAGCCATGCAGTTTGGATGGCATTTCTTCAAGGGGAGCTAATATGTATAGTAAAAACTCCACAGAAAGAGGGCACCAAATGTTTAACAGGAAAAAAATCAAGCCTAACCCTTAATAAAGAGCTGTAACTTGGTTAGAAGCTATCAGTTTGTTACTCAAGGAAAAAACCCTCCATATGTGGAACTTTGAAACCAGAACTATTGCTATTTTGATTCATGCTGTATGCTTGGACACATGTCCTGCTAAGCACTAAATTTGTCTCCTTTTATAACCAATATTGTTTTGCAAGATCCTCTCGGATCCTCTCGTCTTCGTGCCCTCTCCAGAGCTGCAGTGATGTACCTCCTACATCAGTGCTCTATTTAAAGTCTAAACCTGTGTGTCTTTTCAACCTGCTGTCGGTTTTTACACCCTTAAAAAAAATAATATTAAAGTTGTGGTAGTATCGTATTAATTCCTTTGCTTCCTGTCCACAGGCCTCTACTGAGCAGAAGAAGCTGAGCCATGCTGGATCCAAGCCCTCCCTCTCTGAGAGCTGTGGCC
The DNA here is from genome assembly GCA_015108175.1 of Pelvicachromis taeniatus. Lineage (NCBI taxonomy): Eukaryota > Metazoa > Chordata > Actinopteri > Cichliformes > Cichlidae > Pelvicachromis > Pelvicachromis taeniatus. The sequence goes on along the minus strand of VURO01024388.1, from coordinate 20,717 downwards.
GACTCCCTAAGATAGCCATGAACACCTGCAAGTACAATGGCGGAGTGGTGAGACCACTAGTGGGCAGCCTGGCGTCCTCGTCGCGCCGCAACCTCGCGGAGCTCGACTCGGAGACGCAACCCTTGCAGACGCTACACAGCTCTGGCCTGGAGGTGGTGGTGTCCAAGGGCAACGGCGGCGAAGACCCCAGCAAGGCATCCAACGAGAGCTTGGTCAGGGAGGGCAGTGGGCGGGGTGGTGGCCGGGCTCCACAGAAGAAGAACAGGGACATTGGCTACAAGCTCGGCCATCGGAGGGCGTTGTTCGAGAAGCGGAAGCGGTTAAGTGATTACGCTCTCATCTTTGGGATGTTTGGGATTGTTGTCATGGTGACAGAGACGGAACTATCATGGGGGGTTTACACTAAGGTAGGTTGTGCGTGTGTGTGTGTGTGTGTGTGATGCATGAGTGGGAGCCCTGTGTGTTGTCACTCCTATTGTTATGTTTGAGTTGTGTGGGGTTGGCAGCTGTCAGTTTCATGAAGAGTGATTATTAGCACAGACACTGACGTACAGCATGCAACAATACAACTGGGAGTGTTGCTCCAATAGAAATAAAAAGAAGTGTCATGTGATCTGCACAATGACTAATAGACTATTTATTCTATTAAAAGATTGATATTGTCTTTTTGGAACTTGTTTTGTTTTTTTGGGGGGGGAGGGGTTTGCTGGGAGGTCTATTTTTGTCACTACTTAAAAGTTTTACTTATTGGCATCAGACTGGCACATACCCAAAGGACTTATTCCACTTCTATTGCCATTACTGGCCAACGGAAACTGGGATAGTGGAGCAAAGTGGACAACGAGAGCTATAAAGATTCAAACAAAGAGAAATAAAGACGTAGATATGAAGAGGTCAACAAGTGAGAATAAAAGGTGGGAATGAATTTCCAGGTTTTTCTAACTGCATCAGTTTGTAGGAGTGGCGATGACGCAGCTCACTCTAGAGACAAGAAGGACTCTTGAGCGGGGACATTGGCAAGGCAGTTTGTTTTCAGGGTCACTGTGGTGACCGAGCTACTACCTCATAGCCCGTCATTGTCCATCAGTGTCAAACAGTCAGCCTCAGTGTGTCATATTTGGGGGAAGAATATCATTCACTTAGTGCGGCGCAAGTCCCACCACATTATTTATTAGGCTGTTCACTGTGGAGCTGACACTGCAGCAATATGATAGGTCACAGAGCTGTTTTCTTTCTTCTCTGGAGTCAGTAAAAAACAAAGTAGAATGGAAAATGTAAGCGTATTAATCACAAAGAGTACTGATTGCTTTGTGTCAAAAACATGGACTGTATATGAAAGATGGAAACAGCCACCGTAATATAACCTACTGGTTTGTGGACTCCTATTCTTAAGCCTCAAGTTTCGAGCTGTCACGAGCTGTCACGAGCGAGTGGTGGATCTGACTGAGAACCCGACGAAAGGATGCCATAATATTCGTTTGATACTACCATGCACCTAAACACAACCCAAAGGGGACAGGGAAGCCCCAGTTTTCTCCAACTGGAAGTGAGCTGCTGACCTTTAGCATGCCAAGCAAAGCTGTATATCAGTACACTACAGAGCCACCCCACTTACTTAAACTTTTTTATTAAAATAATAAAAAAAAAAACACTTGGAACTTTACAACAGTGACATTTCTGTAAATCAAAGCAACAAAGGTACAGACCAGAAAATGTTAACATTATGTTTCGCTGACAGGCACAGACTGAAATGTTAGGACGGTTGCTGAGTGAGATATTACATTGATTGCATTACATTAGCTTAAACATTCATATAACATTAGCCACTGCAAACATTTAGCATATGTATCACAGCTGATCTCCAGGATAACATAAGGAGTACGATACTTTGGAGGTTGTTAATGTGAACTGAAACTTAACTGACTTGAATTCTTTGAACATACAGTATGTGGATGTCAGTCTTTTAAGTGCTTCACTGAAGTGAAAAAGGCTTGTTTGCATGTTGCTTTTGTAAATCACCTAGCCTATCACTCCTCGGTCTTTCACCTCAAATGCAAAGTGCTTCCATATCTGACTCTTACTGCCTTTCTTCTCAACACGTCAGGGTGGAGCTGTCACTGTGACTGCATCAGTTACCATGTGTAGTTTTTTTTTTTTTATCTGTGCTTGTAGGCTTATTCCCTCTGCAAGATAGACAAGAACACTTGAAGGTGTATACTGCCCCCTGTCAGTTCTAGAAGAATTGCAGCTTTGGCATATACGTTGCCTACATTACAGAAACAAAACAAGCACTTTAGCAGTTTTCAGAATGTTGGTATTATCTGGTCACATCCCTAATCTGAGGATGCTACGTGCCCATATGATTGCATATCCTGCTTTATTGTCCAGTTTACTGTAATCTTCATTTACAAAATGATAATTTCACTAGCTGGGCCCATGTCCTCGTATTGGTTTGGCGGCATTTTAGTAGGTAATGGTGAGTGGCTTGGACATGAATTGAGCTGCGGTTTGGGGAAGGCCTCGAAGGGGACTGGCGACGGCTCCTGGGCCTGGCAGATCCCCATGTACTAAATAAATGTGAAGAAGTTAAAGAATTGAAAAGGGGAGGGAGGGTGGGGCACATAAACGAGAATGAACAGCTTGTAGAACTGGGGGAACATATATAGATGAGGACCAGAAGGAGTGTGTTGGAGGCGTGGTCCCGCTCCTGAAATTCAGGTCTAATCTCCAAATAAGCCCTGTTGAGTCTGAGTTTTAGCGCTTGGATTTCTTGCAGTTTCTCTGAGCATTGCACGGTCTGACCTTGGGGTAAATGTGTTGGGGCATCCACTCTGGAAAGACTGGCAGCTGTCTTGAATGTTTTTAATGTTTTTTATTTGTAAATAATCATTCTCACAAAGATCATTGCTGATCTGTCTTTGCTCCTTGGTATTGTGTTATCACACTGTGTACATTCCGTTTCACAGGATGGTAAATCCATAACTAACATATATATCACCTTTTTAGCTCAACTTAAGCACACAAAGTTTCTTATTTAAAATTTAAGTCCTTTCATTTTTGCACTTTTAAGTGTTGCTGTTGTTTAACTGCTTTTGGTCTGCACCAAGTGCTCAGGTCTTGGTCTTTAGAGGCTCAGTGCTCATCAGCTGTTTGCTTCTCTTCCCATTCTGTTGCATGGTTCTGAGCATGTACTATAGAGCTGTCTTCGAAGAGTTTTCACACAAAAAACAGCTGCAAAAGCAACATAATAAGGTATAATTAATGCTGATCTTCACTGTAATGAAATCAAATTCAGCTGAAAAATCCCAGCATCCATTACAACACGGAACTCCTTCCACATTATTATATTGACTTCACATTGTCCTTTGATTATCTTTTAATATAGTTTTACCAACTTTAAATAACAGATACGAAACGATGAGCGGAGACTTTAGAGAAAAATGAATGGATTAGTTTGGCATGATTTACGGGTTCTTCTCTTCTATGATTGTCTGGACTGTTTGGCTTTTTTATTTATTTTACAGCAAATTTGTGTTTATTATTTGTAAGTTTTATGTATGAGTGTTTTTTTTACCCACTGTTTCACTTACTGTAAGCATAAAACCTAAAACACGCTGCTGTCAGATGAGTAGAAATATACTTATTTCTGGTGCAAATTAAAGTTTACATTTCATCCAAGTGCTGGTTTGCCCACGAGAACGTGCACACAAACACACACACGCACATTGGTCAGAGGTCTGTGGTTAGAGGCTTGTTGTAGTCAAACAGCATGATGAAGTGTGTGGAGGCTGAAGAGAAAGAAAAGCACTTCCTGGGCAGCGACGTGTGACGGGAGATATCAGAGAACCGGTGCAGGGTCAACCACTTCTGACAACCACCACACCTCTTGACATCCACCCGAGACCCTGGGAGTTGTGATGAGCGCATATGGGTCAGTGGAGACTTGAGATACATGGGTTCATCACTCAAAGAGTGTATGACCGGCATTTAGCTTTTGTGTGTGCGAGCCCTTTTATCTCTCTCTTTGCTTGTGTGCATGCTATCTGATTTCTCCAGAAGCAGCACGGGCTACCCAGGTGGTCCCGAGTCATGAGGAGAAGAGTCAGTGCATTCAGACAGTAAGCAGGTAACCTAAACCTTCACACCCCCTGCCTGCAGCTGCTTGGTCTCCTCCCTCAGGAACCCGGGCTTCTTTTACACGCTCGGCCCTTTGTTCCCTTCCCTGCAAAACACGAACACTACAATGACCTATACAGAGAAACTCAAGTCAATAAAAACCTAATGGAGTAGGATGAAGGAGACAGGAGGAAATGGCTGCCGAACAGAAAAAGATGCAAAACTTTATCTTTACTCTACAAAATGATTCTTGCAAACAGCGCAGTGCAGTTTGCAATGACGGCTTCATCATCTGTATTACTCTATCAGTGGTGGTTGGGGGGGGGGGGGGGGGGGGGGGGGGGGGGGGGGTGGGGGGGGGGAAAAAGGGGGGTTTTTTTTTTCTA
>VURO01024388.1:0-15845 GCA_015108175.1 Pelvicachromis taeniatus | reverse complement strand
GTGTCTTGGGTGGAGGGTATAACCCTCAATATCATAGGTTTCAAAAAAACGAGCAGACTGAGGATGGAGCACTTTTGTGCCATCAGGGTGTATTTCTTGAGAGAAAGTCAAGCACATGAGCCCTCGAGCTGAGGTCCTCCTGGAGATGATGGCCACGCCACACAAACCCCCACGCCCAAACCTTACTCTTAGCCCCCTTCTCAAATTAGATCCCAGGTCTAATCAGAGACAGCTTGGCGTTGTGGGTGGAAACTAGCCACAGACCTCATCTTCGAATGACTGTTGGTTACTGTTAGAGGCCCCCCTGTTCTGTTGACAGGGCAGGATGTAGCACTATACGAGGCGCTCTCAATTCTCTTGACCACACAATGGAAAATGAGGGAGAGACCACACAACAATGAATGATTTTCAACACAGCGGCTATCCAAAACCCAGATTCAAAGTGAAAAACATACCAGAATAACGCCAACCAAATTCAGTGATGCACAGTGTAATAGCTTTCTCTCTCTCTCGAATGGCAGGTGAAGACATTAAACTACAAACAGAAGGAAAAAAACGTAGCCTAACTTTTTCCTAAAATAAAGAAAAAACTTTAAAATCGCCTTGCGCTTTTGAATGCAATGTTCACTAGCTCATGCTAAAGGAATCATGAGGAGTATGTAACTGGTTTTGTGATAATGCAAAGAAATAAATGCAACATTAAGCACACATGAAATTAAATGCATTTGCTTCTATAAGATATGGAGTTCATCACCTGGGAGTGACTCAGCGTAGAACTTATTCTCGTCTAGCCCTAAAGGATACGGTTTTGGTGCATCGGACTAGGACGTGTCTGAGATGACTTCTAGGTGAGTTGTTCCAGGCATATCCTTCAGGAGGGAGGTCCAGGGGCAAATCAAGGACATGCTGGAGAGATATAATCTCTCTCGGCTGACTTGGGAACATCTCTGGATGAGCTGGATGGTGGCCAGTTATGTCTCTTTTCCATTAGTATCTACTTGGCTCGGCTCAACTCGACTTGATTCCGTTTTTAAGGTTTTCCATAAGGTGGTAGTACGTGGTACCAGGTATTTTTTTAGTACCTGCTTGGCTGGGGCAAGCCAGCTGAATTGACCCAAAAATGTGATGTCAACAGACATTTTTGAAACCTGGCAATAAGGGAAATGGCTGCACAAAAAACAACACACAAAACCCCCAGTGTCTCACAAAAAGCTTTGGACCGAGCACCAGGTATACCATCGTCTCCATGTCCTCCATTGTTTTGTTGTGTTTGTGTTGCATACAAAAGATATCCAAGACTTTTGCATGCGTTGCTATAACAACCCCCACACACATCAAGGTTGGTACTCAATTTTAATGGAAAAACAACAAAAAACTGAGTAGAGTGGAGTCAAGTTGAGACGAGCTCAGCCAGGTACGTAGGATGTCTGCTTTTAAGCTTAATCTGCTGCCCCTGTGACCTGAACCTGGACAAAGGGCGCAGAAATGGATGAACAATAAATGTGCTCCATGTCATTGTGCTATTGTAGGCCATAACTCACTGAAATATAATGTTTTTCAACTACCCAAACACAGTCTTCATTCAGTGACTGTCTTCATCAGATTAGGCTCCCTATGATCTTCCCCAAAATAAAATTCAGTTTGTAAGGTCTTCATTGAGATAGAGTGGAAGGCATCCATTGTGCTTGTGTAGACCTGTGTAGATGCACAACCGCATGTCATCTGAACTTAATTTCAAAAAATAGCAGCAGCATTTTCAGAGGTCCAGATGTGCCCAAGGAGTCCACTTCCAAACTTAAATCAAAGTAGGGACTCTGATTTTTATGGGTGGAGTTGCAGAGCTTTTCATTGCACCTCACATGGGTCGTTTCCCTTCTATTTTGGGTCCATCCAAAGGTCAAGAGGCAGACCAACATGTGTGGAAGAGCTGAACTCTGAACTTCCTCACAATGAGGCAACCTTCTTACCTTATCTCAAAGGCTGAGCTCATCTATCCGCCCTCCCAATCCTCTAAGGAACAGTCATGTTGACCAATTTTTAATAGCAATCTTATTCTTCTCATTAAAGTCTATAACTATAGTAGCAGATATCTGACCTTGGAAGACTTTGCAGATGTTGACGTTTGCACTAAATTAGACAGCAATCAGCCAACAATGAGACCTCCTAAGCCGCTGGGATGAAACGCAGAAAAAGAAAGCAGTGGTGGATTTCTGGCAGCCTCCCCTTTGGCAAGCCTTCACGATTATCACTTTGTGTGGAAGCATTCATTTTGCTCTCAATTGCAAGACAAGAAAAAAGTCAGTTCCCCTTATTACACTGGTAATGATAGATTGCTCTGGCAGAAAGCACATGTCTGGCCAGCCGACCTGTTGCTTTGCTACCTACACCACTGATGCCAGAGCAAATGGGTCCTTATTTAAGTCTTGTCAAGGGTAAAATTGGGGCCTTAGCTAGTCATTACAACAGTGGCACATAGTCTAATTTGGGTCATGCTGCGGTGGCTTAAAAGCAGTGTGAGCACAGTTTTTACTGCTCCCCATGTGTCATAGTGAAAATGAAACAAATGTGCTTATTTTACATCAGTGACAAATGGAAATCTGTAATAGCAAGCACTCCATCCCTAAGGATGTTTTTCTACTCCCGACCAATAAACAGTGAGAAACGGAGCACTCCCACCAGTTAGATCGTTCGTGGTGGATGTGGATATTTTCACAAGAATAAATGAATGAACAATAGCTTAATGTAGACATGACAAACATTCAGCGGAGTTTCCTCACCCCCCTAAAGTCACATCTGCTAGAGATTAAATTGTGGTGTTAAAATCACCTCAACCACATGATGTAGTATCAACTAAGCAAATGTTACCATCTCAATTCTTTTTCCATTAATAAAGACTTCATCTAAAGCCGGCGTCTTTCTCCGGAGTTAAATTATTAATGTTGAGTGCTCATTACAGCTGTTCAAACACTAAATAGCCAAATGACCCGCGCTCTAAGAAAACACGGTGATCTCTTCTGGCAACGTGTACAGAACAATGTGAAGTAGAGCATAATAACGTTGATCATATGTCATAGGACGTGGAGGGCCTGCCAAGAGAGGCCTTCAAACTCAAACACTGCGCATGAATGTTTGTGTGTATGACACAAACCAAAACAGGCAGCTGTTAACACCAGGCCGATGAAGAGGAGCGGGCCCAGTGACTGAGGCCCTCCTCGATGTGCTTGTTTCATCTGTTGAGGAGGTCCAGAGATCAGAGGGGTAGAGAGAGGGGGAGAAAGTCTCTTATGGGGCCGATGTCAAGGGCCAAAAATAGCGGAATAGCTCTTTTCTCTGTTTCACTCCCTCTGTGACTCATCTGGAGTGTGGTAATTAGCAAGAGACGGTTCGCCACCATCGTGGCTGGAATCACACAGACCGTGGCGGTGACAAGGCCCAAAACAAACGCTCCTTAAAGAGGGGCAGGGTGGCAGGGCAGCGGAGGTGGGGGTTTAGAGGGGAGAGTAGGAGCGAGGAACGGGAGGATGTGTCACACTTGGAACCAACTGGTATTACCAAATCCTTCCACGGAGCAGGAGGAAGCAAGAAGGAGGGAGGAGGAAACCAGAATGACAAGAGGTGAGCCAGAGAAAAAAAAAAAAGACGAGACGAACAAGAGCTGTCTCATTGCCGGATGGCCATCTGCACTGCATTTTTCCCCATGGATTTTCCAATTATAACTGAAGTGAATTAAAAGTTCAACTCCCTCCTCTTCTCTCTATCTTCCATAAATGTTCTCTCCACGGTATGTAGTAATGGAGGTCTATTCAGCAGCTAACCCAGGAGCTATACCACAAAAAAATCCACACTCAACTGTAATAGGCTCACTAGACCCCTGGGCATTAAATTACACCCCTCGCACATCAATTAATTCACCTCCATTTTCTCTGCAAACAAAATGGTTCGTTCACATATCAGCACAGACCCCGCTGAGCAAATAAATGCCTTCATCATTGCTGTGCTGTATGTTTTGGGTCAATGTTTTCTTTGCATTTTGAGTCATATTGATTTATGTCTGGGCCTCATAGTCTCAATGTGTGTGCGATAGAAAAACAGAGAGATAAGGAAGACAAGCACACAAAGTAAGCGTTTGATTATGTGCACAAAGGCAAAAGATGCAATAAGCCTCTTACCTTATGTAGGGCGCCATATAAAAACCGCACAATATGTTTTGTGGGAGGGATTATTGGGATCAAAGACAGAGAGGTAGATATGAGTTTCTGTTCCTGGCTAGTCGAGGAGGGGGGTTGTCATACCAGACATGGTGAGCACATACATTTCCTTGGGCCCTGGGCGTGTGCTTAGGTTCTCCTGGGTGGACTCATTACTCACTGTGAGCACTGGGGTTGACGGAGAAGCCTGTGTCACACCCACTACGCACTGACCGTTGTGTAATCCCTCCTGGGGTTTTGGAATGGGCTTGTAATGATGACTGGTTTGATACGGTTTCACTCTCTGACACACACGCGGAGACAACTGGGAGACAGTCCTGCAGACACAGACAAGAACCTGCTGTGGTGTAAGCGATACTACCCCGCAAGAGCTTCTGTCCATAGCAGGGAGCACTTAGTAGAGGTTTGAATGTATAAACAAAAAAGTCAAGCGGTTAAAAATGAAGCATTAATGCTGGTGCACCACCAACATGGAAAGCTTAAAACAAAGAAAAACCACTGTATAGCTATGTGTCAGCACCTGCCTTTATTGAGCCACCTGTGTAAGTATAACCCACTCCATAAAACACAGCAGGTGGCAGAATGAGCTATGAGACAGAAGCTTATAGTACAAATACAAATATAAATTAAAGCACTTTATGTTTCTGTTATTAACCAACCAAGTGAGCCTGCTAAGGCCCCAGTCAGATGGGTGCAGAGACCAGTTGGTGACCCCCAGGCAACTATGCTCTGTTTGCTAGGGAAAAATGTGCATTTCACAACCAGCTGGTGAGTGCTTGCTGGCATTCACTGTGAAATTGATTACCAAACACTGAGTCACACAGGCCTAGAGACCAGTCAGTCACCCCTGGCAGTCACAGATTAGCTGGGAAATATTTGCATTCCCCAACCAGTTGGCAAGTGGTTGCTTGATGTTGCAATGTGAAACTGGTAAAGAGGTATATAGTGTTGCAGGAGAAACCTCCTTACAGCTGCTTTGGTCAGTAATAGATTGCCATTTCTGCACATAGTTTGTGTAGGATGCACAAAAGTTGTGCCGTGCCACTGCAATCAACACATTTGAAAGGGCAAATGGTCTCAGTTTCTGATTTGTGACTACGGGTGGCTGGGGCAATCTGCTAGCAACCAAGCAATCATAAGGAGGTGCAGCAAACCTCAGCAAACACTCATCAACTGGTTGGGGATTGCACATTTTTTCCAAGCAACCTGGGGTTGCCAGAAGATTGTCAAGGGGTCGCTGAGTAACTGGGGGCTAACTGAACAAGTTTCTGGGCTTTTTTAAATTGAATCTGTCTGAATATCCTAAAAACTTGAATGTAAAATGAGGACCTTCATGCTACTGTTGTTGTTATTTGATGCTATATAAATTTAGTGAATCTAATTTAATTTAGCTGAAAAACTGCACTAATAGGTGTTTTCACAAACACACAGGTATTTTCACCAGATGTTTTGTGTCATTCACCTTTTTAGCCTCTTTTAGCCAATTGTTTTGATTGCATTGCTTACATTTCCAAAAGGGGAGCAAGCTACCTTTGCGTTCCTTACCATGAGACAGGAAAAATTTGTGTCAAGATAGAAAACCTAAAAGGAAACCGCATGCTGGAACCACATTTGACAAGAGGTTTGACACAAAAGCTATTGGCTTGTTTTTTCCTCACAAAGTAGCAGTATCTTCATGCTGATCTGTGTTAGATCAGAAACATCTTTTTCACGGCAAAATTAGAGTTTTCTTTGACTTCGGACTGATTTCAGTCAAGTTTGAACTTTGTAATCACTTTTGTGATGGAGCTCCTCCTATTGGTGATTGAAAACATCAGAGTCAGCTCAGCGGTGGTGCATGGTTTGCTTCGCCTTGTGAAATCCAGTTGAAACACTGTGAAATATATAAAAATAACCACAAAGCGTTTTTGAGAATTGCAGATAATAATATGATGGAGAAAAAAAGCAAAACGTGAATTGCTAATGAACATACAAATGGTTGAGGGCACTGAGGACTTCAGGCGTTCATTACCAGGAACCTGAAACTCAAGCAGCCAAATAGTATTAAGACATCACTGTAGCTTATTCAGCTCCCATTATTATTTTGCCAGCCTCACGCATTTATAATATTTTCAGCTTAAAAGCAATAAAAAATCCACTTTCGTGATTCACCAGGATGAATCAGCTCACCCATAAAGAGGAGTGGTATAGTTTTTTGACCTGCTCACACTCTGGCAATGTTGGACTCGCCCCCGTGATTTTGTCTCTTTATCAAGAATGTTCACAAATCCCAGTGAATGACATCATCGTGTTCTGGGGAGTTGTAGCCAAACAGACACAGAGAGAAGCAGCACCAAGCGTAGCATCCTGATCCAAGCCCTCAGCAGTCAGTGTCTTGAGCCAGCAGACCTGGACACCAGCAGAGAGAAATATGCCAAATACCTCCCCCCAACCACCAACCTACCCCAACGTTGCCCCCCACCCCTCCACCCCCGTCTATTATTTCTGCCCCTCTCTGTTCCTGAAAGCTTGGTTACATCATCCTCAGTGTCCACATTTCAATAATGCCTGTGAAATCTCCCACTGGCTACAGGACACGTGGGGGAGCTGGGATGGAGAAAGCCTGCAGAATGCGTGATAAAAGAACGACAACATGCATACATAACCCATCATTTGTTGTAAGACAACAGTTTGAAACATACCAGTTGAATGTAGATTTCTGTCTGTCTTCTCCTTTCCTCGTAATCCCTGAAAGCAGAAGTGTAATGGTAAGCATTTGTATTGACTCAGGCCGGTCAGCCAAGTCCCCCTCCCCTAACACAGCTCCATGCAGGCCCAGCCATAGCAGACATTTTTGTGGTGAAATCATTAAACCCACGTGCAGCTCTCTCTCTGTGGTCACTGGGGGTCGTGCTCCTCTGCCTTTAGCTGAATAAATCACAAAGTTTGCCGGGGGACCACACAAGAAGCCAGCCCAGTGCAGCCAGAGCATCAAGCCTATGCAGCCAGTGCAAAACACATGCACACACACAGCCCCAGACCTTGTTATTTTTCTAAAAAACACCAGCAGTGAAACAGAGACAGAGGGAAGTGAGATAGAAAGTGGCGAGGAGGGAAGACAGCAGAGGCACAAAAAACAAGTGATAGAGCACTACACCAAAAATAATGTCAAAGAAAGTACAAGCTAATAAAAAAAATAGCAAGGGAAAAGTCTTCTAAAACATAAAAGCATAAGGTAAAATACAGCAAGGTGGAAAAACAGACAAATATGTCAACAACATTTGCTAGCAACATCAGTTAGGATACAAATGAAAAACTTTTTTCAGCATTGAGCTCAGGAGCATCATAAAGGAGAGGAATCCTCTCTCCCTGTCTGTCTGGGATGGATGAACTTGCCAGACTGATCCTTCAGACAAGATGTGACCGCTAAAGGAGGAAACGCTGTCCTGTCTGAGGATCACATACCGTCTGGGTGCATTTTTGTGGGATGCACCAATTTATACCATAAATTACTAGAACAAATCGCAAGTAAAACAGAGAAGAAGAGGAGCTTCTGTTTGCAGACACTTCCCTGTTATATTTCCATTGCAATTTTACATTAGAAAACATAGTTGGATGTCTCTATTCAAGTTACAAAAGAAGAAATATTATTTATTTAAAGCCTCTCTGAATGCGCTTGATGAACAGATCATCAGCAAGTGTGATCACCTCCGTAAAGAAAGAGGTTTTTGCACTTTGTTGGCCTGGAGGATATAAAAAACTGTTAAAATAATGCCAGGGAGGGAAGACATCAGCAGTAATCTCAAGGTTGTTGGCACCCATCAGTTTTAGAAAGCTTATAGGGTCATTTCCAAACCATTTGAATTCATTCATTCTGCAGAGAAAGATTATTAACAAATGGAAAACATTCAAGTGAAAACATTGGACAGTTGCCAATCTTCCCAGGAGTGGATGTCCCAGAAAAAAGGCCAGACTGTGTAACGCTTACAGCCACTGCAAGAAAAAGTTACATTTCAGACTCTACAGGTCTGTTAGCATGTCAAATGTGAAATGTTTTCTATTAAATAGAAAAAGACTGAACAAGTATGGCTTACTTGGAAGAATTGCCAGTAGAAAGCTTTTTCTCCCTACAAAGAACATGGCACTTTGGCTCAGGTTTGCTAAGTTGGATCTGAACAAATGAGAAGACTTCGGAAACAATGTCCTTTGAACAAGACAAAGCCATAGTGCACAGGGCCATGTCTGGTGAAAATCAAACACAACATATGACTAAAAACACCTCCTACCAACTGTCAAACATAGTGGTGGAGGAGTGATGATTTGGGTTTGTTTTGCAGCCAAAGGACTTGGGTATCTTCCAGTCACTGAGTCAACCATGAACCTTTCTTTATACCAACTTATTCAAGAGTCAAATGTGAGCTCGTCTGTTCAAAAACTAAAGCTTGGCCCAAAGTGGCTAACGCAGCAGGACAATAATCCCAACAATGGCAACCTTACAACAGAACGGTTGAAAAGAAAGGAAGGTGTTGCAATGGTCCAGTCAAAGTCCAGACCTCAGCTTGATTGAAATACTGTGGTGAGACCTTAAGAGAGCTGTGCATAAACAAATGACCACAAACCTCAATGAACTGAAGCAATGTTGTAAAGAAGAATAGGCCAAAATTCCTCCACACACTGGTTATGCATTTTGGCTTAGTTTTTGTTAAATAAATAATGACACGGTGTAACATGTGTTGTTGTTTATCTGAGGCTGTATTTATGTGATTTTAGAACTTGGCAAACACCAGCAGACTTTTTATTGTGCATTGGTATGTACCTTAGAATTAGGGTGTACTTTCTTTTCCACGACTATATATCACGTAGGCATATAAATAGTGGTTATGGTCACACTTAACCGGGGAACATAGTGGTGCATAAAGCTCTTAAAGAACCTGATGGTTCCCTCTGTAGTTGGAGGAGACCAAAAATTAGATTAAAAAATGACATGTCTTACAGCTGCCAGTTATCCACAAACATAACTTCAAGTTAATTATGATATTTTTGTAGGCCTGTTAAATGTGTCACTTGGCATTTCTTAAAATGATTTTTAGTAGTATAACAAAATGTAGTTATTTCTCTACAATTTGAAGTCTCGCATTCTTAATCTTATACAAGGAAAAGAAAAATGCTACTAAGAAAGTTTAGTCTAAACATTAAAAGTAATATTTTCCCAATAATATAACATTACATTCAGCATTACATTCCCTGCATTCAACCATACGTGTTATTAATATCTGTCTCTCTTTCACAGCATGTCTTTTATCCTGTCTTCCTTCTTTCACCCCAACCGGTCGCAGCAGATGGCTGCCCCTCCCTGAGTCTGGTTCTGCCGGAGGTTTCTTCCTGTTAAAGGGGAGTTTTTCCTTCCCACTGTCGCCAAAGTGCTTGCTCATAGATGGGTCATATGATTGTTGGGTTTTTCAATGTATGTATTATTGTAGGGTCTACCTTACAATGTAAAGCGCCTTGAGGCGACTGTTGTTGTGATTTGGCGCTGTATAAATAAAATTGAATTGAATTGAAAAATACATAATGCATAATACCTGATTAATAATGAGGCATTAGTATGTAAGTAATATTTTAAACGTATTTAACCCAGTTTTATATATTTTTAAGAGAATTGCATTTTTAAAGTGATTCCAAAAGTAGTGAATAACTAAATTTAGTGGACAGAGAATAGAGTACAAAAGTAAAGTATTCCAAAAAGTGTGGTCAAAGGTAAAGCTGCGGCTATGAATTGCATTGAAGCCAACACAATGGCTTTTGTTCAAATGTACACTAGTTATTGTGCATGCGCACCATATATTTACAAAACTGCAACATCAGCATCTTTGTCAATGCATTTCCATTTCTGTTTTATTGTCAACTTTCTGCAAGACAAATTAAACGCATGAACAAATCTATACCGCCAAATTACTGCCTTATTATTTCAAACGCCATGTCGTCTTGCTTTGTTGTCCACCTCCATCGAGCCTCTATCACCTGACTAAAAGGTCGGGTCGTCATGCGTGTCACAGTGAGAAATGTAAGTGTCAGAACAGCCTTGAGAAAGAGGTGAGGGTGAGGGTGGAGGTTGAAACTCTACCCTCACCGTTAACGGAGGCCATAGCACCTTGTGACCCCAGGCCACACATTTCTGAGTGAACTTTGGCCTTGTGACCACACCAGTGGTGCTGGGTAGCTCCTCATGTTAGACATGCACTTACATACACACACAGTATATCTTCAGACTCCCTCTGGTTTGCAGTCAGTCAGCCATTACCTGGAGATTGTATCAGTGTCAGTTTGTGTGGGATTCATACTCCCTGGGGTAAAGCACAGAGGGCAGGCGCCTGATCTTTCTGTGAAATGTTAATGTGGAACAAAACAGGCTGAACTCAGAGTGTAGCAATATGTGGAGCCCTGCTCATTGGTTAAGAAACTCTATCCCCTCTAGCATCTATTGGGATGTGACCAAGCCAAAAACAAATCAGAAAGCTTTGAGTGCTTTGAGAAGCTTTTAAAGCACAGCTCGATCAGTGAAGCATGCTTTACAGTATATCTACTGTGCTCTGCCCTCATTTAACTGAGACAACAATCTTCCATTCAAGCCACAGTTAGAGTGTTCATTAGTACTGGTATTTCAATTTTGAAGACAGTAAATTGACCAAGGAATGCAGCTTGTTGCCTTATCAAAGTCTAGAAGCCAGGGATCTGAAAATGCCTTGCTTTGTTGAGCGTTCAGTTTATCTGTCCCGTAATTGCACATTGTAAAACTGTCTCTTTGGGCTTCCTGCTATCCCCAGTGGCCAATGTAACCATCTGGCCCTCGCAAAGATCTGACCAGGAAGTTATGTGAGACGTCAGAGGAAAAGAACTCTGATAATGGATACTTAGCCTCACATGGAGTTGGCTGATACTTCAACATTCCCATCATTGTCTGAAATACCTGTCACTGCATGCCAAAGTTGTCAGTCTTTACAGTACTTTTCTGCAATGAGATGGTCAATAAAACATTAACAAGCATTTAAAACTTTCTGCAGGGGTGCACAGAGCACGTAGATCAGAATGTTACTAAACCCGGTATAAATGGTAAAGTACAGGTGGATGGCGCACACAGCCAAGTCTTTTTGCGCACACTTGCATTGCAGTATAGCTCTGTGGAGCACCTGCTGTAAGTGTGCACACATATATTTATTATACGTCTATTAAGAGTTCATGTATCAACTGTGTGATATGGTTAATTTTGCTCAATTGGCGGTGGCTTTGGGACCATTGTCACACTGAAAAATGAAGCTACTGCCATTCTTCCACATGGTGATCAAAATGTGATGGTATTTTTCTGTGTTCATAATTTCGTCAATTTTGACAAGCTCTTCAAAACCGCTTTTTCCAGAAATCCTTTTTGGATGATTTGAACCAAAAGTTTAAAATTTTGATTCTTCACTCCATCCTACCTGCTTCCACTGATTTTCAGTCTAGTTCTTGTGTAATTTGGCATAGCTCAGCATTGTTTACCTTGTTTAGGATTTGCTTTTTGACAGGCGCTCTTCCACTGAGACAATTTCTAATGAGATTTCAGTGAACAGTAGATGCGTGTCTCAGGACCTTTGTCCGGTCTTTGTTGGACTGTTTTCATATTTTTTTAGGACTTGACTTTCAGATACTGTTCATCTGCACTAGATTTTAGGCCTTTTAGGCCTGCCACTTCTTTTATCCTCCAGTTGTCCAGGAGGAAACTGCACTGTACAACACACTGAGATATGACAAGTTTTTGCCTAATAGCTCTTTGAGAGTTACCTTGTTGGTGTGATCTTTAGCATTTCTCATGGATTTGATAAAAAGAAGTAGAATTAATGTGTGCTTTGTGGCGACTGTTTAAGATATAATTTAAAATTGGTTCTTTGCTAAGTTTTCTGTTTCCTGGTTCATCCCTTGAGTTGGGTGCCTTGTTTATGCTCAAATGAGCATTGACAGATCAGTGTTAAATGGTTAAATGAACAAAAATAAAATAAAATAACCCTATGAAATGGTCAGTTACAAGGATTGAACTAAAAATTAAAACCTTTGAAAGACCTTCAGAACTCTTGGAGAACTGTTGCTCAAGACCACTTTATAAACAAAAATGTAAGAAGAGGGGTGGCTCAAGACTTTTGCACAGCACTGTATGTATACTGTATATGAGCAGGTGGCTTACAACCTCTTACCAACCAAGTTACACAGTCCTGTTGATGGGATGAGAGCCAGTGTGATTACATCCTGCCTCACTACTGTCATAGTAGTGAGACTGAACATAGACACGGTAATAGGAAGACAAGGAGGTTCGAGGAGAGTCAACCTTCACAGGGCACCCCCTCTGCACAGATCCCTCTTTATGCTCCTGTTTATTATGGTCCCAAGTAATCCATGCCTGGTGCACTACACCAGGGCTGCCATATGTCAACATCTTGCTGGCGGTTTGCAGGGTTTCAAACAACAGATAGGGTGCACTGAACCTACCATGTAAACTTTATAAAACAGATTCAGCAGAACTATAATTATTTACAAAACCAGAGTATGGGAATATTTGAGTAGAGAAGGCAGTTTTTTTTTATTTATTTATTGACTTCACACAAGTTCATTGTTCACCGCTCATATTCTTTTTCTTTTTCTTTTTTTTTATCAGAAAGTGATATACATTGCTACAATGGGACTTTCCAAGCCACCAGATTATGAAATCAAAAACGTCTGGCTGAGGAAAAATTGCTATAATCTACATAACTGATTGATTTCCTCAGTTTTCCCCACCATGGCTAACACACAAATTTGTGAATGTCAACATTAGTGTCTTAATCATCTAATGAAAGGCTCTGCAAAATTTAGTCCACCTTTCCATAGAGCAGGCGTGGCCCCAAAAAAAAGGTGGCGGGAGGGGTTGTTGGTGAGGAGTGAGGGGGTTATTTTTGTGAGCACCCCTACAATGCTCCACCTGTGCTTCAGCCATACCCCAGAGGACCACCCACTTAGGGAGAGAGGGCAGTCGAGAATCCCTATAACCTCTTTGGGTGGGCAACAAGGCCTCGCGCTGGAGAATATGTGTTTCAGGCAACTGAAAGACTCAGGAGGAATGACTCCCAGTAAATACTATCACACTACCAGCAGAGAATAGCAAGTGCTGGCGTGAACTCAAAGAGGTGTGGAGGGATTGAATGAGTATGTGAAGCTGATTTAAATGAAGAAAGCAACTTAGATTTATTGACCTTTCATATGTGCTTTTTTTTTTTATGATTTTGCATCTTTGGACAACCCTCCAAAGGTCAAAGACATACTCACCATTGCTGCTAGTTTTGGTCCAAGGAGCACCTGTACAGTAATGTGAAACAAAAAGGGGATAAATATACATGAATATGTGACTTTTTACTGTAAAAATAGATGTCAGGCCTCTGGTGATCTTAAACATATTGTTCAGGCGATCTGGAGATTTATTTGAGCGTGTTTAGTCTCTGCATGATAATAAAGTCAGTGCATTAAACTTATGTTTATACATTTTGTAACTTCCTGAAATGGTCTGATCCGGGCTTTTCTTCCTTTGCCCGATGATTCCTGTCAATGTGTCCATTGGATATATGTATTTTGCCACACTATGCATCTTTTCACCCTGCCTAGCTGAACTTGAGTGAAGCATATATATCATTTAGTTACTTAGTATTTCCCAGGGCTCTGTGAAATTAAAAATGGATCATGATGAGATGTGAGGATGAGTATCTGATTGTGTTTGCTTGCATCTATCTTTGCTTACATCCAATTAGACAATCAAACCTATCTATCTTTGCTTATGCCTGTGGGAGTGATTGATGGCTGAGGAAAGAGGTGAAGGCCTCCTCCCCGGTGGTCTGGCTGGGCTCTTAGCCACTGTGCAATGACCGCTGCTGCTGCTGCTATCCCTGACCCACATCATTGACACTAAACCGACCGCCAATCTTCCGTTGGCCCGTTGCCTTTGGCACGGTCGCCACTGGAGCTGTTTAGATTATAACCTTGCTGCATAATGAAGGCTGAAGGCGAACTCTGTGTCCACAAACTACAAGATAATGCTTGTTTGTCTATCATTATTGACACTGACTGATTTTTCTTTCTTTCTTTTTTTTAAAATGCTGTGCACACAGCCGCACAGGCCAAGACTGCGGTGCACGTGTTAAGTGGCAAACACAAGGAGGATAAAACAGTTCAGGAACACTATCCCATGTTCAAATAAACAGAGGTGTGTGGGGTCTGAAGAACAAACACACATTCATTAGGTGTATTGGTGCCTCTAGACCCAAAGTGTTTGAGCAGTGGTGCATACACACACACACATATATGTAAGACATACAAACACACAATGGTATGGACTCCCTTACACTCTCTTTATATTGCTCATTTTCACACACACTCACACAGTGTCCAACCAACCCCCAATTAGACAATCAAATCCGCTCTGCTGACCCTTAGCTTCTCTGGGATTTGGAGTTTACACCCCGACATAGGCCGCCCACTCCTGTTTATCCAAGAAACCTGACTGATGGATTGTATTGTTTGGCCTTTCGCAGCTATAATTGGCTTCGTTGTATAGGTTAAAGCTTGGGATATATTCTGCAGACCCCAAACATGCCACGCTTGGCCTCTGGGTCAATAACACTCGTATCAGTCCAGGGCCCCCTAAATGGTAAAGGGGTCAGGAGTGAGCATCACTGGCTCGTTAACGACATTAGTCGGTGGCGATGACCTCACCATCTTAACCCTCCTTTGCTCGTGAACCAGAGACACGAGCTCGGCAAAGTATGCCTTCTAACCTCAGCGGCACCCAGTAAATATTTAGCCAGGACTCCACACTGTGATACACAGCCAGTCCAAACAACCTGCTAAACAATTATCATTGGCACAATCTGTATACTGAACTGCCTCCACCATGTATCCACGTGTCAATATAGTGTTTGGCTTTAAAACGCTGTGTGATATTTTGCTAGCTTGTGATGTCAAATTGTAGCGACTGTCATTCTGACACCACAGAACAAGAAAATGTGCATTTCAAACACTTATTTATAGTCCACTCTATAAATAAGTGGTTGGGGTTAGTGTGTTTTACGCTTAATGGCAATAGAGTACAGTGAGTACATAAAACAAATGAAAAACTTGAACTTTGCATACAGAACTCAGGGAGACAGTCAGGCTCAAAAGTAGATTACACCAGGTCACCAAAACAGAGATTGTGACAGCAAATAACAAGCCTTAGATTTTAGTGGAAGCATTCCAGATGCACCCGAGTGGTGCTTTGTTATTGGACTTCTGTGCAAATCACAGTTTGGCCATAACGAACACCATGTTCGAACATAAGAGTGTCCATAAGTGCACGTGGCACCAGGACACTCTAGGCCGCAGGTCGATGATCGATTTTGTAATCGTATCATCAGACCTAAGGCCATATGTTCTGGACACTCGGGTAAAGAGAGGGGCTGAGCTGTCAACTGATCACCACCTGGTGGTGAGTTGGATCAGGTGGAGGGGGAGGACGCTGGACAGACCCGGTGCACCTAAACGTACAGTGAGGGTGTGCTGGGAACGCCTAGCAGAGGCCCCAGTCCGCGAGATCTTCAACGCACACCTCCGGCAGAGCTTCAACAG